>VDFB02291894.1:0-44045 GCA_007258455.2 Sequoia sempervirens
CCACTAAACTTCACATTTTTTTTATTATAATCTGAGACCATGCTCCAACTATAATGGTGAATTTGATTAACTAATTGAAAAATTAGTTGCAATGGTCATATGGCAATTAGATCCTAATATACTATATGTTGATTGTTGTAACCAAAATTCATTCCATCCTTGATCTGAGTGGTTAAGAATGTATATTCTTGCTCGATGGTTTGGTGACAGTCCATGAGGCTACATGGCCCAATATGGAAGGATGGAAACCATGACTCATTTTGTTGCATTTAATTTTATATATTTAATGTATACATCTCTATATTTCTAACATAAGATTCAAATAGAATTCATATGTGTCAGGCTATGGTTGTCATGGAATAAAATAGTTAATCTTAATCCACTTTCTCTTAGGTTCCATTAGACATTGCTTTCGATGGGGTCCTCTTCAAAAGGTTGTATCCTTTCAATTTTCAAAGCCATACTATTGAAAAAAGATCAAAAAACTTATTGATTGTTGTTGTCTATCTTAGCCTACATTCTTCTATTTTTGATAGGGTTCTCTTATGCAAGCTATGTTATTTCAATTTCTCTATCTTGTATATGCTATGTTAGCTTCAGTTGGGCATTGTTGATTACAGTTTTGTTGCTTAAGCTATATTGTTTCATTTTGCAATCTAAGGTGTTGTTGAAAAGACTCTATTTTATGGTATTTGTTTTTTGGCTATGGTTGGAATAGAATAAAATAATACATGTTCATTCTATGTTTAGTTACATTAAGTATTATTATTTATTATGATCTACCTTATGCTATATTGTTTTGTTACATTAAGTATTATTAATTATTATGTTTAGTTAATATAAGAAGTCTAGAGACTTCATCTCTAAGAGAACCAAATTTGTAAATTTTTTACATTAATATTGAAAATTGTATTTGTACTACAAAATGTGTAGGAGGAATTTTCACAATAATATTGCTTTGCAGGTTAGAAAACATAAGGGTGTCATGTTAATCAAGCTTTTACATCCACCAAGCACCTTTGTATGCAATAGTCATGTAAGATCAATACACTGACATACTTCCCCAATCTTTATCTTTTAATTTTATTGATTATTTTCAAAGGTTAAAAGATAAATAGTTATGTTTATATTTTAAAAACTAAAATTAATTTTTTGTTGAGTTATTTTTAATAAATAATCAATTATGTAGTGACATGTTAGGTGTATTATAAATTTAGATTATTTGATAAAGATATAGCTGATGTAGTTATATTGTCGATATTCACAACCTCAAAAAATTACTTTAAAATCTTAATTCATCTTTAAAAATATGTTGAAATGTTCACTAAAATTTGATTTATTAGTTAATAATTTATAATTTATATGTACAACTACTATGTCCTCTCTTCTTAAGCCTTTCTATCTTTTCCCCTTCCAAAACACAGGGTATTCCCATAAAAATAGAAAGTTCATTTTTTGCTAATTAGATTTACTTATATTAATATAAAAATAAAAGAAAATGAAAATAGAAAAATCATGAAAGGATTCATTGAGATGATATTACAAATTAACCAATTGAAACTAAAAGATACAAAGACATGCACACAAATAATTTTATTGTTGACCGTCTTTGTTTACTACCATTTTTATAAAACCAATTTTATTACACATTTAGTATCATCATAATTGATTAAGAAACATCTTTCTAATTTAGAACTTCTACTTGCATAATCTTACCTAACCACAATTCATGGTAGCCATTTATGTGTCATTCTTACATTCATGCACTAAATAGGATAAAATAAGATAACAATTCAAATACCTAGAGCCAAACCTTATCCTCAAAGGTTTATTGGAGATGACCCTACATGTTTAATTTTTCTAGGAATCAAAGACAATGTAGTTCACTTATAAAAATTATAGAAAGACTCCTTGATAGAACTAGGATGAGGCATTTTCCTCGAACCATTGATTGAGCTTATACTTCTAATTGAATCTACATACAATAGTATGTTAGACAATGGTTGGTATCATATCATGAACAAGTAGGAACATAAAACCACATAATGTCTACTTTATAAGTATGTCATATATGTAACTATAGTGAGCAACTCATACATATGTCATATATACAAGAAGGCTATTATAGGAAAGTGAACCTAGAAAAAGGAAAAAATATGTGTCCCATGCTACACCATGGGACCATCCTCATCACTGACAAGAACAAATGAGTTACAATGCACAACATATGTAGTTATTAATAATATTGAGATATCCCACTAAATATTTAAGTTATTTGATAACTAATTAAACATAATCATGATTTATTATATTATGAACCCACCCAAGATTAGTTCCTATATTATCAATCACCTAGACCAATTTAATAATAGGAACTTTGAAACGCATATGTCAAGTAAACAAATCAATACAACCACACACATTCCTCCTATTACATCAATACCAATATTGAACTCTTGAGGTAAGTAGATCTAAGCATTTGGTGCCTACATTATACTTGTGAAAGCTAGCTAACCTAATGATATAATTTAATAATTTTCTTGATAGAGAATAGTCCTTGACTCTTTTCATATTGAGTTAAAAATAAGCTTAGATGTGAGCAAGTCATAGGTTTTATAATTTGGAAATAATTTTGTGATGAGTGTGAAAAGTTGCATTAAGAGAATAAATATCCTCTACCCATTCTTTCCTACAACCCTTTTCTTGAACTTGCATGTGATTCCAACAATTTTCCTCCAATATTGATTTACTTTTAGCATTATAAAAGGTATAAGGTACAATAATATTTATCCAATACACATTATCTTAAGGTTCTACACAATAGACTAGTTGATCTAGTTTCAATACAACATAAAGGTATCCATTAACCCATACACATTAATATCTAGACTGAGATAACTTCTAGTTGAATATATATACATAATTAATTACATATTTATAATATAATATTCTCAAGAAATCCATTTCATTCCATTTCTCATGATTCCATAAAAAGGTATCACACAAAAGAAATATAAAGCTAGGTATAGTTGTTAAGAAGATATTGTTGCTATTAATATTAATTATGGATTTAATAAGGAATTATATATAGATTAATCCCTACAATTTATTTTTGATTATTTTAAACTATGCATTAATTATTATTCATTTATGGTTAGAGATAGACCATGATGATAGTGACTCTAAAATTTCATCAAGTATTAGAGTAGGTAAGATTGATGATTATAGATTATGATCTCTTGGCTAAGATGTATATAATGAGAAAATATTAATTAAAAGAGTGAAGTCATAGTCATATACAATAAAATTGATTATCTATTTGAAGCATACTAAAGAGGGATGATTGATAAAGTTCAGGAACACCCCCAATCCTTGGGAAAGCTTCAAAAACCCATCCACTATAGATTTGGGTCTTAGGGCATTCACCCAAGGACTAACTACATACTTGCTTCCAAACAAGGTCACATTTTTTTTCTCACATTAATCTTTTAAGGATAATATGCATAGGTTCTTATAGTTAAGGTTTAATAACTACTCATGTAGATTTCCTCATGGAATTGAATTACAAAGAGTAACATACAAAGAAAATCATTAAATTATTTAAGATCAAATAATGTAACAAATTACTACTAAATAATACTCATTCCAAATAAAATAATAAAATAGTTAGTTTGTTAACTAGAATAAAATTTAAAATTGTCATATTAGTATTTCATGCCCTAAAAAGGTTGGTTTTAGTAATTCCCAAAAATTAACAATGCCTAATGGTAAGCAAGGAAAACCATCCAATTTCCTAATCTAGCAAACTTGTACTAAAGAAATTCCATACAAGGACATTGAGATGTAAAATTAATCATCATATTAGTGTATTCTATTCTAGTTAGGCTAACTTTAGCCTTGTTAGTTGTTGGAGTTAACCCTTGAATCATTCCTCATGAGGTGTCAAGGTTGTTGAGGTGTCTTGAGAGGTGTCCAATCCCTCTTGACATCTCTACCTTTCATAGAGGAGAGAAACTCGCCACCACTGTAGGATGAGTAGTCCTCTCCTCAATCCATGGCATGTGTGCCTATTCTTATGGCATGTGTACCAATTCTTATGCCATGTGGTTGCTAATACTCATGCTATATATTGATGGTTTGAGCTCTTTATTCTGGGATCATCCAATACAATTTCATGCTTCACTCATGTTCTTGGTTCTAATCTCCTAGATCCTCCTAGTTTCTAATATGGTATCAGAGTAGGAAGGAGGTAGATTTAGGCCTATAATTGAAAATTTTCATTGTATTTAGTTTATATCATTTCTCTCTTCTTATTGTCAATCTGTAGAAAAAATTGAAATAGGTTTGTGTCTCAATAATTGACCCCACCCAAGGAATCTTAATCTATGTGTGGTGTAATTCTCTTCTATCTCCTTGCACATTATATGGAGAGCGTGAATTGTGACTTGGGGCCAAGTTTGAAAGCCTATAGGAGACTAGGGATATTTGCTTGTTTGCATCCATTCAATGTTGCTCATGATTCATTGGCAATCAACTGGCATTTGTAGCCCAAGAGAGATGTTTGTCTATTGGAGGTTGTGAATTCCATCAAGAGAGGTCCAAATGATGGTGTAGAAGCTAGCGGATAATGGGTGTGGGTCTGAAATGGGGTGGAATTTTGGCGATGTGAGATGTTATGCTTCTTTCAAATCTTCACAACACCATATCAACTACCTTTGACTAGTAGTGTGATGCTTGTGTGGGTTGACCAAAAAGGCCCATACAATAGGGATGACTGACAACAATTATTTGTTGTTAGATCCAAGCTCCTTTCTAGCAGTCACTTCAATTTGACTTTATTAATCTCCAACAACTTCATCCTCTATTCAAAGGCTCTCACATAGCATCCAAATTTAAGGAGATTTTAGTGAGAATAATTGAAAATTTGGGATTCCTTTCATTGCATTGTTGTTGCCTTTCTCACACTTCTATAGCATGTGGCAGCAACTGATCTAAAAGAAACATCTACAAAGGCATTTTTTTACCAGAGATCTATGCATTTTCTATACAAGCATTGTGAATTGCTAACACAAAGATTCTTTTCAAAGGAAATTACCAAGTTAATCCAACAATCATTATGCCACCTGATTTAGAGGAGTCACCATCAACAAAAGTTCTCTACTAATTTTCCTTCTCAAAAGTCTCCTATGTTTTTGTCCTTAACATGGTGTTTTGTTACTTTCAATTATTACAATTGTTATAACTTCTCTGGTTTCACTAACATTATGCTAACTACAATATTTTATTAGTCAAGCCATTAAATTTAGTAGGCTGATTCATTAACCATTACACATTGTAAAGGGGAAGTATTTTTTTTTTTGTTTTGTAAAATTTGTGAAAGCGGAGGTGAATTTTTGCAATTGTCAAAAAATTGTAAAAGAAGTTTCACTTTTGCAATGAATTTGGGAAAGGTCATATGGAGTTTTTAGAAATTCATGCATTCAACTTATAAAGTGTCACTTTTCTATATTTTCCTTTGGGTGGATTATGCAGGGAATTTTATAATTAATGAATTGAAATAAATTTCCAAAGGGGGTAATTATCTAGTCTAAAAATGGAAATTAGAAATCATCCATCTATCATCAATTTGGGAGAAGGAAACTATAAGTACTAGCGTGATGGAATCTAAAGCATTGCTGATGGATTCATTTATTGCACATTTGTTTGGACTTATCCCTAAACCTATTGCATTTTCGCAGAAATGTGTATGGGAAAGTAGAAATGATCATGTCTTAGGATTAAATGGTTTAAATGTTAGGGACCACACATCATGGGCTCTTCCACTCATTGAGTGTCCTTGCACTCTCTAGACCACTCTATGGGAAATATATGGAGATCCCATTCAACCTCCATTCCCAGATAATCTCACTATAGACACGCTTCTCTCCCATGATAATGAGGATGATCCTTTGTATGACGATGGTAATGAAGAGTGATTATGGGAATAGTCTTGATTGTCTTGATGTCATAGAGACATCTCTTCCTATTTCTCCTCTTTCTACACCTCCTATATTAGCAACTATTCAGTTGTAATGTCCCCTTTTTATGACATCCTCTTTCAATTAAGGTTGATCTAAGAACACTTACTATTTTTAGTAAGAGTTATTTTAGCAGTGGGCCTAGTTCAACACTTTAGTCTTCAATGAGCCTTCTTGAGCATCCTAGTCTCTCACTAGCTCAGGTTTCAAGGACCATTTTACTATTTTTAGGACTTTCTAAAAATAGTAAGTCAGTTAGGGTTAGGTGGGACCTTCCATTTTTAGTAGGGGCAGTTGGATGTTCACTTTCTTTAGTGAGTCGTGATGTGACGTCAAGTTCTCTTCAGTTGAGCTTTGGATGGTAGTTTACTATTTTTAGTATTTACTAAAAATACGAAGTCAATTTTGGGGAAATGGACTTGGTTGATCTAGTCTATGCAACAGACTCAATTAATGAGATTACTTTGGAGGAATTAATTTAATATTTGATGAATGTCTTAAAAAGTGTGCCAAAATAAAGTGACTTTTTAATTTAAAGTTAAAAATGGGTCATAAGGGGTCTTTTTTTTAAAAAGTGACCAAGGGCGCCTAGCTCAACAACTTAACGTTGTTTTAAAAGTAAATTTATGTTTTATGAACCTTGGGTGCCCAAAATTTTGAACGGAAAAGAATTTAAAATTAAATTAAATCAAAAGCAAATGAGTTTTAGCATGCATTTTTGGGTTGTTGGAAAAACATTGTTAAAAGATCATTTTGGAGGCTCATTTGGAGAGGTTGGAGTTTGAGTTTTTTACAAGGATGTTGCCAATGTGGTGCCAGGGTATTGAAGATAGAATTGAGGACATAGCCTCTCAAGTTATAATACTTGTATTGGTAGTGAGAGATTTACTTAGACTTGTGTTGCGTGATTTCATTTAGAGATCACAACTAGGTTAAATGATGAAGATTTACCAATATTTTTTATTGCATTTCAGTATTTTTGGGATGTGTGACTAAAGGATTTTGGTGTGGAGAGAAATAACTTCATTTTGGTGTGTTTTAATCATTTTATAGGAGACTTTACTTTGGACTTGAATCTAGTTATTTTCTCATTGCTCATTATCAAGTAAGATATTATTCTCTTGCCGAATGTTTTGAGTACTAGATTGTAATTTTTGGGTGCAAATTTGAATTTTCTAAAGTAGGTTGAGCTTCTCCAGGTGACATAGGGCTAGAACTAATAATTTGTTCATATTTCCTTATTGGCTCGAGATTTCATTCTGGGCATTTGAGATACCACTTCTCCTATCAAGGGCGTCTATTTCAAATACAAGAATATATTTTTTGGTGAATAATCCAATTTATTAGAGAAAATTTCCCTTCTAGAGAGCTACAACCTTCTTGGGTTTGTTGTACTTTTTTTGGTGGGTTGAAAAGATGTTCAAATAGCAGATTCTATATAGCTTGGTCACTTCAACTTGCATCTTGGGGAAAGGAATACTTGTCAAGTAAGCTTCATGTTTGTTGAAAGAACTCAATTTCTAGGTCTAATAATAAGATTTAAATTTTGATTTTGAAGATTTGTATGACTAAAAAAAAATATTGAAGAAATCAGAAAATTAGTTGCCTCTGAAAGTGTTATTTCTAGTTCCTTTATTCTCTCTTTATTTTATTTTTATTGCACAATGCTCAAAAGAAAACATGCAATGTAAACCCTTCACTTGCAATGCAAAAGCTTCATGAAAACAATTGAAAACAACAAACATCAATAGGGTAAAAACATAAAAAGAAATTGGGGTAGATTATTACATCAATCTCCACTTGCTATTTTAATAGAGTCTTTGGCTTCTCCAAAAGCTACTCTAGATTTTCCTCTTGAGGTTCACTCTTTTCCTCTTGATCAATGGGATTTCATCCTTTCAAACATTCATCATCTATTTGCAGAGTCTCTCCTTCTTGATCATGACAACAACATTGAGGACATCCATCATCTTTTTGATGTTAGCTTCATTCAAGATACATTAGCCTTGTCTTCTTCAAATATTCTTTCCCATGCCTTGCATAATTTAGCTACTATAGTGATAGTATCAGATTTTTATGGTTCCGGTTATCATCATACATCTATGATGCTTGCGGTCCTTGTTACCGAATCTTCATCACACATCAACTTTGGCTTGGAGATCATTGAGAATTCTATGAAGACATTATGGGAATCATCTATGTCTTTAGATCTTGTGCATAATTCAAATACCTTTATACTTCTTTCTATATGTTCCTATCACGAATGGGAAGATTATTTGCACACTTCTATAGCTCACCTTCTTCCTAAGGGGAGAAATGTGGTTAAAATGTTCATGGCTTCTCTTTGGCATGCTTCATCGAGCATCTATATGCACTAGAACTTATCTTATGGGGGATTTCTAGGTCATATTTCTTTGTATAACCTATTTTGGGGAAATTCATTGTACACATGTGACAAAAGTTGTCCTAGGGGGGCCATGATACAAGTCCTCCTTCACTTGTTTTCTTTTTCATGCTTTTTGTTTCTCTTTTTAGAGAGGAGTTTTGTTTCCACATGGTTTTTCTCCTTTACTCTACCTTATGATAAACTTTTATACATGGGTACATATCACAACTTGTAGTCAGGACCCATATCTACATACCCACCTAAGCTATGCTTAAGGGGGGTGTTAGTGTATTCTACTCTAGTTAGGCTAACTGAAGCCTAGTTAGGTGTTGGAGTTAACCCTTGACTCATTCCTCATGAAGTTCCAAGGGTCTTGAGAGGTTTCCAATCCCTCTTTACACCTCTCCCTTGCATAGAGGAGAGCAACTCACCACCACTGTAGGATGAGGAGTCCTCTCCTCAATCCATGGCATGCGTGCCTAATCTTATGGCATGTGTGCCTATTCTTATGCCATGCAATTTCTCATCATCATGCTATATATTGAGGGTTTGAGCTCTTTATTCTTGGGTCAGCTAATACAATTTCATGATTTGTTCATGTGCTTGGTTCTAATCTACTAGATCCTCCCAGTTTCTAATACATCACTACCATTATTCACAATTTAGTATTAACATACCATAATCTCTTATAAGCTCATCTTAGTTACATAAATATGAGGTTGATGATTTTGTTTTTATCTTTGATTGGAAAAAATTATCAATTGTGACTATTATAGTATAACTTAGAATACTTACAAGATAATGTAATTAATAGTTCAAGTTTTTCCATAGACCTATTAAGATAAACATACATTCCAACTATACCTCTACATACCAAATTTAATTTTCTCATAAGATATAAAAACTATGATAGTTAATGTCATCGTATATGATAATTATTGTATCATCATATACTAATTCTAAAAAGATATCAAGTAAATACATATATTATTTAGCACAAATGATATTAAAACTGATTTTATATAAATTCTATCAAATAAGAGTCAAATATAATCACCACCTAATCTCATATCAAAACTTGCTAGCATTGCTCATTAAAAATATAAAAAAATATATAACTATCATATTTTCTTTGATAGTGTTCATCTATACTTGGAGAGAGGATTTTCCTTAGAAATTAACACTATAATCTCCCTAGAAAACATATATGTAAAAAATGAGTACATACAAGGTAAGGAATAGTATTGTATAAATTTGAGTGAGTAAAAGAACAAGAACAAGTTAACTATTCTAGGAAACATTCCTTAAGAAGGTATGAATTTACATACCTATAAAAAGTTATATTACGAAAACCCTTATTTGTAAGGTATGTTAAAAATATTTTTATAAAAGGTCTAAGATAATTTTAAGAAAATAAAATTTGCGAGTGCAACTTTAAAATCCTTGAAAATACCAATGACCATATTGATAAAATATACACATGCAAAGAACAACCTATAATGATTATGTTTAGTTGTGGAATGGGATAACTTAGAAATAAATACTATTTTATGAGATTAATTGTTAAGGAGGATGATACATACATTTATGAATGATGTTGAAGAAGAATCACATGAGGAAGGGAAGGAATTGTAGATTTGGGTTTCTACTATCACCATAATCTCGCTTATTAATTTGTACATGTGGTGACTATATATTATCTAAGTCACATACCATACCACATTCATTATAAGATACTAAAAGAGATAGAAGAAATTTTTTGAGAGTACTTGTATAGATTAGGAAGTGAAAAAAATTATCTCTTCCTCAAGGTGGTGAGCTAGGTGGTCAATTACTAACTCATGAATCTATGCGAATTTTTAAATGTATTTGATCATTAATTGATAGCTTAGGTAGAGAGAAAGGTCTATGAGGAAAATATATTGAGGTTTTAAATTTTATCTAATATAGTATTTGATATTTCACAAAATACAATGAAAGTAGAGCCAAGTTTCTTTGCCATTAATTCTATTAGAAAGTGTATTCCATTAATCAACTATACTTTTTATGATGATAAGTATCTTATGAACTATGATTTCAATTGTGAAAATGGATCCAAATCACTACTTACTCTCAAAATTATTACATAAAGGTCTTTTTATAGAAAGCATCTTGAAAAATATTTCCCCTTAGAGGCTACCCACTTAGCCCTAGCAATGAATTGAAAAATACTTTCTAGACACCTCTAGTTCTAGAATATATTATTTTGATTATTTGAGCCAAATTTCACTCCAACACATTATGACCAACACATTTATCTCCCCATATCTAATGCCCTATATTTTTTATAAACATTCAACAATGTCCATATCTATCAATAATGCATATTTATTTTCAAGTTTAATTCTTCTATAGCCACCAATTTATTTCCCATTATTTAAATATTTAAGTTAATATGTTCATTACCTACAAAATCATAGTTATATTTGATATTTTATTAAATTTTTATTCTATAGGTTGAATACAAATATTTATATTTTTTCTTTCAAGATATTTAAAATAAAAAATATATATTTTAAGAATTAATTGGTTAATGTTATATAATTGAAAGGATATTAATTAAGGAGATAGTGTGATTGTAATTTCCCTTTTCTAGCATGTGTTGTATGATGTTGTCATTAGCCTATTTATCCATGGTCCCATAGGCTAACCAAGATTTTAAGAGATCTTGATGATTTTTGGCTTAGGTAGTTTCAGTTGCAGATCATTCCAAGGAGTTTAGAGGCAGTTTTGGGCATACTCACTATTTATAGTAAGTCATTTGGGTATGGCCAATACCTTTAGTGATGTTGGCGTATCAATGGTAACTGTCTAATATCAACGAAAGAATTGTATTATCATTGATATGATTTATTTATCCATTAATAAAGTTAATTTATAAAGTTAAATAGAAATATTTAACTTTATTAATGGGTATGGGCAAGATCATCATGGAAAAAATAGGCCCTTAAGTGGCAAATTTTTTAGAAAAATCAGAGTTAGCCAACTTGAGATAAAAATTTGAATAAGTTATCTATATTATTTAAAAAATATGCAAGAATAGAATTTGTAGAAAATTGAATGTAGTTTTCGTTGAGCAATTTTTGCACACACGCTCCATTGGAGGCAGGGACCCTCTTTTTTCTTTTACATATTTGCCTCTTGGCTTGGTCAAATTTTGGTTTTTCTCTTCTTGGGAGGTTATTTTGGGATTGAGTCTAGACTGGGTTTGATGGAGACAATATTTTGAGGCTCTAGGAGAAATTTGCCCGTCTTGAAATTTGAAAATGGGGATTTTGAAGTGATTTTTCAATCTTATATGTAAATATTTTTTGCATCTATGGATAGAGGATGAAAAATTAGGCCAAGTTGCTTTTTAAACTTTTTGAAAATTCCTTATAGAAAAAAAGTTATGAAGTTTAGGGGATTTTGACCCTGTAGGGAATTGGAGGATTTCCGTCCTTGAAGGAAAATCTTGAAATTTCCATTTTTGGAAAATTCCAAGACCCCCTCAAAATTGCGAAATTTTTCATAAATGATTTTTTTTTCTTTTTTGCACTCATGGATAGAGGACAAAAAATTAGGCGGGGTTGCTTTTTCAATTTTTTTGAAAATTCCTTCTAGAAAAAAAAATATGAGATTTAGGGGATTTTGACCTTGGAGGGAATCCGGGAATTTCCATCCCTGATGGAAAATCGAAATTTTGATTTTTGGAAAATTCAAGACCCTTCAAAATCACGAAGTTTTTCTAAAATGGAAAAAAAAATCAATTTTTTCCAAAATGATATTTTTCCTAAAATGGAAATTTTTCAGTAATTTTCCAAAAATGGAATTTCTTGAAATTTAAAATGTTCTTGAAAATGAAATTCTTGAGATGGAGAAAAATTTTGAAAATAATTTTTTTAAAAATAGAAAATTTTAGAAAATGGAAATTTCCCATTAAAAAATGTAAGTTTAGTTTTAAAGGCCAAAATTTTATTCAAGTTTAATTTGGTTTGAATTTTTAACATGTGAGCTACTAATGATGATATATGTTTTTTAGGGTTAAATAAATCAAAAAGGGGACTTGCATATGGATTCATGCCAAAAGGGGAAATTTGGAAGAGTTCAATTCAAATATTAAAAGTGGGGCCTGAATAAGAATCCAGGCCCAAACTGTCTACAGTTGGAAGGAGTTTCTAGAAGACATGTGAAGTTGATTTCATCATCCAATCAAAATTTTCATTAATGACAAGCTAGCATAATATTGTTTTCTCATTGTTCCATGATGTAACTGCTTTTATGCAATTGGATGATGATGCACCATGAGATACCAAATTAAATGTAACAGTTTGATTCTTCTAGAAGTGCAATTGCAGCCATTGGATAAATTAAATCTTGAGCATTGATTCAAAATGTAATTTTCTATAAAAAATTAGTGCCTTCTCATTTGTAAGGAGTTAGCTAGGTTAGAAGAGCTGATTAGAAGATGTAAAAGCTAGAATTGGCTAAGTTAGGAGTTAGATTTTGCAAGATAGTAGCTGTAGTAGAGGAGAGAGACTTGAAATTATTATGTAATGCTGGAGAAGTTAATACAATTAGATTATTGATTTGGCAAGCTTTGTATTACACTTTGACAGTTTATGGTTTCTTGTTCTTGATTCTTAGATGTTAGATGTTAGATTTCAGTTCTTTGGCAATGATGGTGAAATGTTAATGATGTTGATCGATCTCTGGTCCATACTTTTAGCAAATTGTTGATTGTAATTTGCTGTGTAAAGTTAGTCTGGGCCTTATTTTGTGCTAAGTTCAACTGTGGATGCTTGTTTACATTGCACTAGTTATTGGGTATGTGGATGAATATTCATAGTCTGAAAATCTTCAATTTCCTTAGAAGATTGCACCATTTCTATGAAGTTATAGGATTGTCCTTGATCAAATAGAGATTGGTTTCATTGGGAATTTGTCCATCTGCAACATTCACCATTGTTGTGATTGATCTTAAGTTTTAGTCTTAGAAATCTCTCTGAAACCCTTATCTCTTTTTGCTATTTATTTTGAATATGGGTTAGTTTTAGGATTAAAAGCATCACCATATTGTTGCATTTGATGAAAGTATGCTTCCAACATTGTTCATTTGTAAGGCCCTTTGTGATTACCAACATTTTCAAATTTATTACTAAGGTGTTTATGTATTGCCAAGACCTGACATTAGAGAGCTTGGGGTTATCTTTTGATGCTTGCTAATAGAGATTTACCTTTCAAGAGAGATAAAATATCATATTTTGTCTGAGTTGTTGTTGTGTAGAAAATGCCATCAATATTTTCTAAACTACTAGGTTAATTTTAGAAAAAAAAATCTATTTTGGTAAAAATTTGAAATTTGAATGAAGTAGTACTTAAATTTCAAGAAAAAAATAAGAAGTAGGTGTCTGTCTGACCACCCTAACCATAATAAAGTGATAATGGGTATGTGCAGGATCATGATGGGCCAAAAAGTGGCAATATTATGGGTATTTGTAGGGTATGTGGCTATTATGGGTATTTGTAGGGTATGTGGCTGACAACTTTTTTTTACCCAAAATTGATGAAACGAAAAGGGTTTTTAGAGGAGATTCTCAAATTTCCACCAATATAAATTATGCTTTAATTTGAATTTAATAAATAATTATTATTAATTTTCTATTAGAATTATGACTAAAGTCTTAATCGATAGGCTAATTGAAAAACATCTATAACTTTCAAACAGTATCACATTTTTTGAATCCAAAATAGCGTCACATTCTATGCTTAGTATACTATAGGATTACAAAAAGAAAAATTAAATTTCATGAAGTTTTGACCAAATTAAGGTTGGTGGACATCGATTTTTATATTTTTTAAAAGTTGTAATAAAAAATCATAATTAATTATTTACTTGGAAAAAAATTACAAAAATATGCATCACATTTGGACATGGAGTCCTCCTACTTATATATAAAATCCTATAAAAAAATATTATCATTTTATTATGGTTAGGGTGGTCAAAACAAACACCACTACTTATTTTTTCCCTGAAATTTAAGTACTACTGCATTGAAATTTCAAAATTTCACCAAATAGATTTTATTTATTTTTAAATAAACCTAGTAGTTTAGAAACTACATTCAATTTTCTACAGATTCTATTCTTACACATTTTTGAATTAATATAGATAACTTATTCATTTTTTTATGTCAAAAGTTGCCTAACACTGTTTTTTCTAATTTTTTTGCCACTTAAGGGCCTATTTTTTCCATGATGATCCTACACATACCCTAATATTTTTTTATAAGATTTTAGATATAAGTAAAGAACTCATGTTTTGATGTGATTCATATTTTTTTGTATTTTTTTCTAAGTAAATAATTAATTATGAATTTTTTATTAAAAAATTAAAAAAATATAAAAACTTGTATGTCTGACCACCTTAACTTGGTCAAAACTTCATATAATTCAATTTTGTTTTTTAATCCTATAGTATGTGAAGCATAGAATGTGACACATGTTTTGTACCACCCCTCCATTTTATCTCTTTTATTTGGCAGTGTTCTTCTTTGTTATATTTGTTTATGTTTATACTTTGACTATGGTACTTGGTTACTATTTCATCACAAACTATAAAGTGATGCGAATGTTATATTTTGATGTGATGGTATTTACTCTGATATTAGCATTATGGCATGCTTTGGATTAGCTTAGCATATATTGAATTAATGATGCGTTATGATTTTGATTATATTATTGATGTTAGATTCGTTAGTTAGTAATACTATATAGGTGAATGGGACAGGATTGCACCACTCGCTGGCGAGTGCCCTGCAATTCTAAGATTTTCTCTTCACAGTGTGTTTTATTATATTATATATATATATATATATATATATATATGTGCATGTTCGATATACTCTTTGTTTGCAGGTTGACAGGTATGAGACATCGACTCCACCTGGTTCACAGGTTTGAGAGTGTCCATTGGCCAATGGTATTCGATTAGGAGATAGTAGATAGGTTTTCTGTTCCTAGTCATCACCCTAATCATAGTGTGTCGTTGGGTTAGTTGGATTAAGTTGCTTCTTTGTTGTTCATCTCTCCTTGATTTCATTTAATTGTAAGTTGGAAAAAGTAAATAAATGGCTTTATGTATTTAAGTTGTTTATTAAATAAATCTAGTTATAATATTAGAAATGTTATTTAATTTATTAATTAATTTAATTTAATTAATAAAATGATCTAATATTGGATTAGATTTATTTTATTGATTAATTAAACGAATTGTGTTGAATTGATTAATTAAACTTATTTGTGGAGTGCATAAATTAAATGGTTCATGCGGTTTTTAAAAATGCATGAAATTAAAAGTGTTAATTTATTTTTGAAAAAGGAAATTTTAAAAGTTTTAATTTCTTTTGAAAATAAATTATTAAAAAGTTTCAAATGTTTTTGAAAAGAAATTATTAAAGTTTTAAATTCTTGTTGAATAGAAATTTTTTTAAATTAAAAAAAAAAACAAAATATCTCCAAAATGCATAGAGGGAGTAATAATTATGGTGGATGGGATATTTTTAGGGGAGTTGACTAAATTTGGGCAAGATATTTTCATTTTAGAAAAGAAAATTGTTGTTAAAAGAAAATGAAGGTATTCTTGTTTTGGATTATGCATTATTGGATTTGGGTGAAGACTTTGGAAAAGCTTTGGGAAAATTATCTTGTAGGGAAGCTCAACTTTTCTTCTTCAAGCTTCAGATTATAGGTTCTTTCTTGTTTATTTGTTTTGAAAATTTGCATTTTCATTATTGAAAAATTCTTTGGAAATTTTTTTTGAGAATCCTGATGAAATCATGGAAAAAGAATTTGAATTCTTGAAGAAAAACAATCTCTTAGAACAAAAAAAATTCTGGCAAAACAAATTTTAACAATAGAAATCTGAAAGAGGAACAAAAGAGATCAGAAAACCTTGTGTTTGGATTGGATAATTTTTCATTATGATTTAGAAATTAAAATTTTCTGTATAATTATTCTATAGAATATTTTTGCAATTTGGCTATGAAATGGAATATATATATGTATATATATATTTGCATATAAAATTTATATGCTATTAAGTTGGGAAATTTTCTTTGAAATTTTTTTTATATTAATTTTTTTTTTGTCATGAAAAACATTGGGAGTTCGCCCTTAACAAGGGATTTATTTTTAAATTAATATATATATATATAATAATAAAAAAAATTGTGGTTTTTTTGAGGGGGGGGAGCTGCTCCCATATGGGAGGTGTTGGTTGTGGAGGCAGCACCCAACGCTGCCCACACAGGCAGTGACCCCCATAAGGGGGAAGCTACATTGGTAGTGTCAACGACAAGGGATAGGGTTTGACCCTACAACCCTTGCATGGGAAGATATTTGAGTTTATTTTTATTTAAAATATAAATTTTTATATATTTATATATAATATGTGATATATATTATATATATATATATTATTTATTATATATATAATATATATTATGTATATATATATAATTATTTATATATGTTTTATAATTTTTAAATATATGTATATGTATATTTTATATATGTTATATATTATTTTAAATATATATTATATTATATATATATATGTATATTTTATTTATTTTTTCTAAAATTGGCAAAATTTGGGTTATTAATGAGTTGGAATTTTAATTGAAAATATAAATACTTATTTAAATAATGCTTTTAGGTGTAAATATTTTTATATTTAAATACAATTATTTGAAGGTTATTTTATTAAATAAGATGTATATATTGATTTCATAATGAAATGATTTCAATGGGAAATGAGATTCTTTTATTTAGATTTTATTGGGAAACTCAAGTAGACCTTTAGATTTAAATTTTTAATTGCTTGTCAAATGCCCAAGTAGTTATTTAGCAAGGGAATGATTTTTAAGGGAAATGATTATCCATTTTAATTGAAATGAAAATTTGTAGAAAACAATGTTATGATAGTTTAAATATTATTTGGTTGCAAACAAATTTATGATAAGACTAGTTATTTTCATATAATGTGTAATTGGGGAAATTATAGAGATAAACAATTAGTTATGATTTATTCTTATTTTATGAATTAAATTGTCTCAAATTAGAAATATTTGAGAAAAAATTTATTGTTAAATTGGATTTAAGAAGTCCGAATATTAGAAGTTGTATTTGCCTGAGCTACTTTTAACTTATGTCTTTTTCCTATTATGTCTGTTGGGAAAAATGGGCTAATCGAGTTAGTAAGTCTTCTAGAGGAGTTATTCTTTGTTGGGATGTTTTATGTGATGGTTCAATTTGTGAATTGCTTTGGGTAGTGCACGTGGGTTTAGCTATTGGAACACCTGGTTACTACAAATGGGTTGTGCGACCTTATGTCTTAAGGTTGGTATTTGTTATCAATTTTGGTGCATATAGTCTACCCATTGAAGTATGGTTTTGTACCGTGTGTGTTTTTGATAGGAGAGTGGCTAGCGCGCTCTATGTGGGGGTCTAACACATAGAGGGGCACCAGGGTGACTCACTTAGGGTTTAAGTAAGTGATAAATTAATAAGAATTAATGAAAATAAAAACGTTCATACTAAATAAGATAATGAATGCCTCTCTCATGACTCATGCACTTATTAAGGCTTGAGATGAGATGAGAAGCACAGTTTGTATGGGAGTCTAGCGGCTAGTAGAGGTAAGCCAGGGTAACCTAGTATGGGGGTTCAGTAGCCTAGGAAGGTTTAGCCATGGTAACTTATAGCAAATGATTTGTGACACTCTCCCTATGACAACCATAAGTTAGTTTTTTGTACTGTGTAGTGGCTCATTGGTATCTGGAAGCATTGTCACCATTGTGTTAGGTGATGTTGTAGTTGTATTCGATTTAGTTCAGTTATGTTTTAGCCTATTTCTAGAGGTAGATAGTCTTGTCTAGAAATCCTTGTTACTATCACCTAGAATGGGGGGTGAGCCTTCAAGTATCACTTGGTTGGGTGGAACGTGCACCATACTTCATTGGGTTTTTTTTTCTTGTTTGTGTGGATGAGATTTCTAGTTGGAGAGCTCATGGGATCCATTTTCAGTTCATGCTTTATTCATTTTAGTAGAATCTTGTAATTAATTACCCCTCATTTGTTATTGAGGTGGAAGATGTAATTTATAACCATACTTTTGGATTTACCTCATTCAGGGAATGAGAGTTGTAATCTTATTTTTAAATGATTGTTATTTGAAATCATGTGGTATCTCTTATCCTTGGATGCAATTTAACATGTATGGAATGTATGAGTTTCTTAATTCATTAAGTAATTAAATGTTATGGTTTCAATTCATGTTTCTTGTTTGGGTTTTAATGTAATCTTAGTCTTGTAACCTTAGAGGTTGTTACAATGGGTAGTGAACTTGCATGTTATTTTTTCTTAAACAAAAAAAAAAAATTAGTACGATTGAGTAGTTAATTGCAACTTCCTCTAGGGTTCTGTGGCGGGGCATTATGTCATGCCCAAAATTTTCACTAGAAAAAAATATTGATTGATTGATTTTTTTTTTTTAATTATATATATATATATATATAACATTAATAAGACTAGTTAGTACTCTAAGTGTTTAGGGTGTAAACCCAACCACACCCAATATACTATTAAAACCCTTATCTATAAGTGGAACCACTATTCCTACCACCAATACTAGATCTCTATATAGTGTTAGTCTAATATTATTATTTATAATTATAGATAAGGTTAATATCAAAATTCCTCCCAATATTAAATTAATATTATAATTATCATCACCATTGAGCTTGTTGATATTGATATCCTTCCATAAAATTATCATCAATTTATACTGCTAATGAGATAATATAAATCTCACTATTAAACTATGCTCTAATATTAAATTTACTGATACCATAGTTTAAAGGTTATGATAATGACATTCTTCATCAAAGAAGGCTATGGCACCTTAATCCACCTTGTACTTCTATTTTCCCTTAAACAAAAATGCCAATGCTGCATTGCAACTATTATTATAGTTTACCATGACCCCGAGACGATATTTTAGAGTGTCAAATTAAGTGATGTAAATTATGATGGTAAGCAATAATAATAATAATAATAATAATAATAATAATAATAATAATAAAATTTAAGTGCTTACATTTAAATTGGGTGTTTGGACAATAAGTTATCAATAACCATTACCATTAGTAATATTAATTATGCTAATTAGATAACATCTTGAGAGATTATACATATCAACTCACCATTAAAATAAATATCAAAATAAATAACAAATTAAAATCCTATAATACATCTTTACTCACCATAATAAAGAAAGTCCCCCTTTTACTATTATTATGATTGAATTATCTCTAACTTTAAGATATCATATTAATACTAGAATAAATAAATAAAATTAAAACTTAAGTTTCCCTTTATTTTTAGGGATAGTATTATGAGAGGAAATCCACGATTCCTTTATTTCCTTTTCTTTTAAAATAACTTAAAAAATTTAAAAAGGTTTACCTAATATTCGTAACTAATCGAATATCATTTATTAATCTTACTAAATTTTGAATGCAAAAATACATGGATGGGGAATTTATTAAGACTTTAGCTTGCAGTGAACAATCCCCTACTACTGTAACGTTTGACAAAGATTATTATGACTATATGAATTGCAATTAGCAGCTTCGATTGTGATGTTTTTTTTTTTTTTAATTTATTTATGTTAAAATGTGGCATAAATGAGCGTGAGGTAGTTTCTGCGATTTACTTATTTTTATTTATTATTTATTTTATTTTTATTTTTACTAATGGGTGAAACATTTATGCAAGCTCTTAAGAAATAACAGTAGTCTCATGAGGCGAAGTTAATAAATTATTATTGTGATTTTGTTCGGTTACGTTATCCACTACACCCTTTCAATAATAATATGGTTACAATTACAAATAACGAACCAGTAATATTTGAATACTTTTAAATATGCTATACATTTGTTCTAACAGTTGTTGATATTAAATGGTTTCAACTTTAAGATTCACATACTCATGTTATTAAATTTATTTTTGGACAATAAATTCTCTTATCATAGTTGAGAATAGGAGAAACTTCAAATTGAATATTTCGTTAATAAATGTGAAATCAAATTTATAAAATTGACTCTATTATTTACTATTTAATAGGGTAGTTACACAGATATTCTGATGTGAAATTATCAATGTTATTGAAATTAATCACGTACTGTCAATAGCAAAAACTTATGCTAAGACTTGAGAAATTTGGTTAAGCCCCTGAAATAACTACCTATATATTTTAACTTTATAATTTTAGCCAGCAATAGTAAAAGTTATTTTTGTGTTACACTGATTAATTATTATTGAGCTTGTGTGATACCACCATCCACACTTATTTTGTCTGCTCCACTATTATCTGGAAGAGAATTATTATTGTTTTAGTAAGCATCCGTCCTCACGAGCACTAGTAAGAATTATGCCTATTTAATATTCATTATAACTTCAATATGTTTCAAAGAGAATGATGGGTTCCCTTTAGAATGAAATAAATGCCCCACCGGCCCTTTTTATTGACTGCATAAACAGAGACGTATTTTGACTGATTTGACACTACTCCTGCAATCAGCCATCTACTAATAGTTATTTAGCAGATCAGCGGTGGAGTCTAAATATATACATAGTATCTACCATTAAAGGCTACGTGAACATCACACTGCCACCAAGCCTTCGCTTACTCTAGGTAGTTTATGCTTACCTAAATGCATCCAGGATACTCATGATTTACTTTAGGTTTTTTATTTTATCTTATACTGTCTACATCACCGATTCAATGACAAGACTTATGAGCCTCGTCTCTCAGCTCTTGCAAGGAAAGCACCAAGTCATGGACTTACCATTCCAAGCGCAATGTTAAATATCACTATTAATGCGATGAAGATAAAAAATGACTATTTGATGCAAAAAGGTATTAGCTCTGAGTTATTTGGAAATGAAAGCAATACATAGTAGCCTTCTTAGATATTGGTGAAAGTGGGGGTGACTCAGGCAAGTGCCACGAAATAAATAAATAAATGATTTGTTTGAGACTCTGTAACGTTCTATCAATCGTTTTCTTTGACAAACTGACTGGCGCTGCAAGATAAAGATTTGGCATTTATATTGATCACTAATACTGCAAAACTTAAATCATCACTATATTGCAGACCCATACGTAGATCATCCAACAGCGGCTTATTCTGTTGACCAAGATGCATGAGCAGTTAAAGGTGCAACACGATGAGAGCGAAAAATAGGTGCAAATACCCTACGGGGCAGGTGTGGATACAAAACCATTAGTTCCATCAATAGATATGTATATAACAACATCAATGAACAACAAATGAACCATCAGTTGTAATTCCAAAGCAAGTAGTCCCAATGAATAGTAGCATAGGCAGTTGACCGAAATGATGACCCCGGGGAACCACCAGAAGATGATCCAGTTGTCTTAGCTTATCTACCAGTAACACCAGTAGCTAGAGAAGTAGCACCAATGACAGTAGTTTGAGCACCGATACCAATAGCAGCAATAGAGCCAGTAGCACCCTATTGCCTCAAAGTTGTTATCATTCAGTTATCCCCTCTTCTCACACATCATTATTATTATTTTTTTTGCATCTTATGTTCTAGACACCCCTTCCCCACACCGGACGAGCTAGGCACAGGTAAAGAGAACCATGGGGGTAATGAATAAGTTTTATATATATTATTATGTTTTCTTTTTTTTTTCTTTTTGTTTGTGTTTAAATGCTCTGTTGCAGCAATTATTTTCATGTCTACTTCTCTATTTTGCAGATCACCAACATTTTCATGAGCGGACTGTAGCTAGCATCTAAATGGAGGGGAGTATAACTGTGTGCAGTCTAGATACTCCACTACATTTTATACCCCAAAGCCCCATCTATTTAATCATTTAAAATCTGGGTTCCATTTTATCTAAATTCTCTTTCTTAATTTATGTTTCAAGGTGGCAGGATTGAAACCACATAAAATATTGCATCTGAATCAGGAATTCATTCATATATCCTAGCAACTAGTAATGTGTTTTGCTGCATGTCTTACCTTTTTGAATGTGTTTGCAGTGAGTAGAACACTTTAAGCTTAATAACCCAAAGCCAACCCTAGTATGTTCATTTCTAATATACGAGAAAATTAAAATTATAAGATGATACATATTCCTTCGAACTAGAGTACTTTTAGATGATTCACAACTTTTTTTGGGAATTAAACACAACTATCATTCGATGGGTCACATTTAAAGCCATGTAAAATAACCTTATTCCCTTCCAAAGAATAGTTTAACTGAGATAAATCAGTAATACCCAGTAGGAACCTGTTTGATCTGTACAATCTCCCTTTTCTCCATTTCAACAAAACACTAAACTACCAATATTACAGTGATGTTGATTATACAATGTACACCATGCCAATACATAAGACTTCCTCTACTACAATGATAATGCAAAATTTAATGTTTCACATGCCTAAGAATAAATTTTGCCTCTTACATCCTTTTTCATATTACACCATACACTAGCTTTTCACATTATAGAAAATTTTACAAATATAATGAAGGAAACACAACTACTTAGGGCTTGCTCTCCACCCTACCATAATGGTGTCATGGAGCCTCGTGGGCTCTAGCCATACCCCCGAGCAAGGAATTATTTTAGCTCCATGATGATAAATGGAGTCTTTTCTCATTTTTACAAAGAAATAAAACTAACATAGCACAACTTAATGTATCTAAGTTCCCTACCCTCCATTCTCCACCATGATTCATTCCATATTTCACATCCTTACCACCAATAACAAAGGGAAGTAGTAGTAGGAGAGAATACTTATCTCTTTATATGAGGAGGCTAACTCGTTGAACCTTCTTTCCTCTGCCAAGCCATCTTGATCATTCTCTACTATCTCCATTAGAGTTCTCCAAGAGGAGAAGTGGGCAATGCCCAAATCTTCCATCTTCTTGAGATATATAGGAATCCTCCAAACCTACACTCTTTCCCACAAGTGCTCACACATGTGTGAGTCTTGTGCCAATTCCAAGAAATTTTGGGGAGTGGGAAGTTGAGAGTGACAAGTCACTTTTCCCAAGCCCCAACACTTTTTGAGTTCGCCACATTCATGAATGTGTACTTTTGAGGGGTCTTTTCACACTCCAAGGACAAGTTCACATGTCAAAAAGGTTCCAAACCCATAGGTATAGGTCCTAGGGGTCTATTCTTGTTCAAAAACCAAAGAAATTGACTCAATAATCCCTTTTTAAAACCCACAAAAGAATCCATACGAGTTTTGATCTTGACCAAGGGTTCCAACCCCAACCAAACTCTCATCACATGACCTACAATTGGATTCTACTCAAACATGATCACCTAATCAATAATCAAACCTCAAACCCTTCCAAGTCAAATAGGGCTACACTTAGAACTTCCCAAAATGTATCTGATATGATTTAGATATTTATCCAACCTCCTATTTGCATATTTGATTCCTTTAACGTTAATCCCACATTGACTCACTTAATTTCCTGCACAACATAATTAAGCATAGTTAGATATAATAATAACCACATTAATTGCAAACCAAATCTTTGTAACTTTATTCACGAACCATTTACATAGCTAATTACTCTTTCAATGCAATACGACACAACAATTATCTTATTTCAAATTCATCTTATAAGTTTGGATCTCATACCATAATTCGTATGCACATACATCTTCATTAAGTAAAATAACATAACATAAAACTATAAGGTTACTGTTAGACAATCATCTTCATATCACTTGCAATATATCTAACCATCTATTTAGGAGGAATAAATAACACTTTAAGATTGTATGCAAAGAGAGGCCTTACACATTATAGTTTTGGATTCAAAAAATATGATACCATTTGAAAGTTATAGATGTTTTTCAATCAGCCTATCAATCAAGACTTTAGTAATAATTCAAATAGAAAATGAATAATAATTATTTGTTAAATTCAAAGTAAAGGATAATTTATATTGGTGGAAAGCTGAGAATCTTCTTTAAAAACCCTTTTCATTTCATCAATTTTGGGTAAAAAAAAGGTTGTCAGCTACATGGGCCATCATATCACTTACATATCACCACTTTTTGGCCCATCATGATCCTTTACATACCCTAATGAAAGACTATAGTCAAGTGGAAAATATTTTAAGTCCCTTTCGTTAATAACTCAATGGCAATATAAAATGTTTGGAGACTTAAGATTAATGGAAAAAAATTAAGTCATTTTGTTTTTACCACATTGGCAAGGTGAATGAATGAACTCTCTTTAGAGAGTTATAAAAGAGATTGAGGAGCTCTCTTTTAGTAGGGATGTTTGGATATTTTGGTACATTGGCTTTGCAGCTTGGCTCTGGGCTTAGTTTTCAGCTTCTTGAGATGAAAACCTCTACAAGATTTCCTTTCTTCATGTGTGAGAGATCACATCAAGAGAGGATTTTGGAGGCTTCATACAAGAGCTTTATTTGTGCTTCAGGGTTTATTATTCAATTCCAAGTATTACCTGAAATTTTTCTTTTTAATTCATGGAAGGTGATTGAAGACCAAATTGTGTATGGGTAGTGTTTAAAATTTGTTTCTAGGCTTGGGCAATGAGATCTAAGCAGCACCAATGAATGAATATTGCTCAATTAATTTCCAGTGTTTGTAGTACAAGATGTACTAAATTGCAAATGATACGGTATATTTGTGTTAGCATTTTGATTGTGGGTAGAAATTGATTATGGGTAGTGCTTCAATGATAATATAAACTTTGAAAAATTGGTTCTGAGAAGTTAAAGTAGGTGATTGCTGCTTATTTAATTTTCCCTATGTTAATCGTACTAGTTGGGTGTCTTACATGCATTTATGTTGGTATGGCTTGTGAGGATTAGAGATAGTTATGGGGTTTCTTTGGTGGCTATTATATGAATGAACAATTATTTTTCTACATAGAAAACCACTCAAACATAGGCCATTAATTAATTCAATGCATCCATATAGTAAATAGGTTGTACAATCCATGAACTATTGAAGGAGTGTTAAGAAACCATTTTGAGTTGTGGGTTCTATTCAAATATTATTTCCTTAGCTAGGTGATCTTATTTGTAGCCATGAATAAGAGTTTCCTAGCATTTTCTATTCATATTGAAGTTGTACTAATTTGGCCTTTTGTACTCCTCTTTACATGGCATGTTGTATTCAGGGTGTAGTGCATGTTTTCATTTGAAGGCAATGAACTGCTATTGATGAGAGTATTCAAGGAAGGTCTTGGGAAGTTATTTGAAAGGGATAAATATAGTTTATTAAAATTTCTATGCCATGGTCTAAGTGTGAGCATCATCTTTATTGATATCACCCAATAAAGTACTTCAAGCTATTTCTATGCCAAACATGGAGTCCCGGGTTAGACTTGTAATATTTAAATGGTTGTTCATTGTTGAGCAAGGATAGAATAATAATTTAATGCAACTTGTTGACTATTGAATCATAATTCTGAGCATAGTTGTATGTCATCTACCCTGTTGCACTGCTCTATTTAAGTGTGCATGGAAACTGAAGCTTGTCTTTGTAAATATCTCATTGTATATTAGTCAAAGGGGAAAGAAATGAATTTGTAGAATTTTTTGTCAGACTTGTACATGCATTAAATGGAGTAATCTATTTAATATTGTGTTACATGAAATTTTCAATCTAAAAACTCATTGAAAATTTAGTCAAAAAGTCTATCATATGTTTTTTTAAAAATGGGATTAGTGCCAAAAAAACAAACAATGCCAATTGTTGGATGAAATGTCAATCCATCAACAATTTGGAACCAAAAAAAAGAAAATAGCTAATAGGGTGGGTTATTTTAGTGGTATCAAAGCCAAGTTATCTTGCCATCCTGAAAGGTCCATTCAAAATATGAAGACTTCTAAGGAGAAACTACTAGAAGGGTTGATAGAAGTGAAGAAAAGTTATCAAATATATACTTAGTTTTGGAAATATTATCGAAAGAATTTAAAACAATTGTGTAAGGAAGTGTGTGAGCATCCTAGATGGGTAAAGTCTCTTTTTGATGATAAGAAAAAATCTAAAAAATATTCCTCTAATTCAAGGAACAGTGAGAAGCAAGAAAAATTAAATATTTCAATAGCAGATCATTTGAATGGAGATAGTGCCTTGGTAGGTAAAGACAATGTGACAAAGTTTTAGAAAGACTATTTGGGAATGCATGCAATTATTGTGGATGATTTGGTCCATGAAGGGAAGGAAAAAATAGTAGTCAGGGAATTGAGTTCAAATATTTCCATTGATGATGGTTCAAATAAATACAGGTGGGATTATCATACATGACCTTTGGACAAGAGCGTTAATGAAGACATCAATACTAGTGAGTTTGGGAGTGACTCACTCACAGAGGGAAACACTCATGAGGAGGACAACAAGCACTTTATTTCTAAATGAACCAATCAACCTTTTCACACATGGGATCCAAGTGTGGTGGCACCTTAGTATGATGAAGATTCTACACAAGATGAATTTTATTTTGATTGTGATGATGACCATAATGCAAGTATGGAGGATAGTATTGATGATTGGGATGAAGATATTGAAAACAATTCTAATTTAGCAATGCATGGGGGTTGACTTTGAGCAAAATTTTGGGAACTTGGATGATTTGAATCCATAATATACTACTAAAAATGATAATGAGGATGCACAAGAGACTTGGGAAAAACTTGGAGTCATTGATGAAAGTCATAATGTAGTTTTTATTTTGACATTTATCATAGTAGGAGTACTCTTGATTTGCACAAACATGATTGGAAGAGTTAATTTGTGGTGTTCAATGACAACCCATTGTTTGAGGTGGGTGTAGAGAAGACATGAAAATCCACTTTTTTGAGTTGGATGATGAAAAAAATCTTGGTTGTAGTGCTTCATTTGATGAAAATAATAAGGCATGGGATCCAAGAGAAGATTTAGAACCTAATTTGGAAGACAATATTCAACCTACTAATAATTTAAATTCACATTATGATATGATTGGTTACTCACCTAGGAGACCAATAGATATGAGTTATGAAAATAGGGAGATAGATGGGTAGTTCATAAGGAGTGTTATGACATTAGGACACACAAATCATTCATGGAATGTATCGACTCTTGGAGACTTCAAAATTTTAGATTTTGAAAGGGTTTCAAAACTTGTTCTTGAGATTGCTAAAAACTTCATAATAGAACTAAGTAAAGGTAGTTTCCAACTTGTTTCTCATGTGAATTTTTAGAAAGAACATAAATATTAAATAAAAATACTTTGCAATTCATCCTTTGCATTGATTGATGTTACATATCATACTAATATCTCTTTGGTGTTAGAATTGAAGAATACTATTGCTCCTTGCACTTAAGTTTGGGATGCTTTCATGGATAGGCTACAAGGGATTAACAATGAAGTCACAAAATTTTGTGATGTGTATTTTTCTTAGGAAGGAGCTTGGAGTTAAGTGGTGAACCTTTCTAGGAATGTTAGAAATCATTTTTTCCTTGGTATCCATGCCTTGGATTCTCAACAAGAAATGATGGAGCTCATTGTGGATGGTTGGAGTGAGTGTTGGATAGATGATGATTTAAATTTTAGAATTGATAATAATAATCCATTTCTTACTAGCCATTTTGTAAATCCTTTTGTTTATTTACAAATGGATTGGAGAGAAATTTCAAGCAGATATTAGAGAATTGATAGTATGGCCACTCTTAGGAGTTTTCCTTGGAAAATAATAGATCAATTTTTCACCTTGGAGCTTGTTGTTTGGCTACATATTAGTCACATCATTTCATGGGTTGCTCTCATTTAGGGGAGTTGGAACTCTATTCTTTATCAAGGTAGTGATGGTTTCTAGTTGGTGATTGCTTAAAGGTTTTATTGTAGCACTTTTGAGTTGATTTGGTACAAAAAAATGTTTATCACACATGTTTATACTTGGAAAATTCCTTGGTACTACTAGTGTCATTTATGTAGAGCAACAAAATCTATTTGTACTTCACTAATTTTAGTTTTGAGTAGTAGTTCTTTTTGTTTACTTGTGATCTTCCAAACTAAAAGAGTTCATCTTATGAAGGTTTATGTTGTGAACTTTGGTAGCCTTCTCTTAGTGATCATTTAAGACAATGAACTTCCACATGCTTTGGCTTATCATTCTGACCCCCTTGGAGTAGGAACTATAGGAGTGTTCAGAAGTCTTCATGGTTGTATCAAAATAATTAAATGGAGGGATAGTAGGTTCATGTGGAGTTAAGAGTATGAGTTTGTTAAGCACTTGCAAAGGATAGCTATCCTCTTTGCAAGAAGCTTTGGGGAATTCACATTGGAAAACATGGCTCTACTTGACACCTTGAGGAGTATGCTGAGGAGTACATTGTTGAGTAACTAAGCATAATTTTCTTCCTATTGCCTAGAGTTGAAGAATACAATAATATTGTTGATATCGATTACTCATAGTTTTTAGGTCATGAAATGCTACATGATATTGATTTTAGTCCTTCTAGAATTTTTAGCTTGAGTTTCATTGTTGGTAACATTTTGGAGTTACAAGGGATGTTAGTGTAGTTTTGGCATGATGTTATCACTGATGTGATTGGAGTGGTGTAGCAACAACATGGTGGGTCTTTTCAGAAATGGACATGGGACCTTGGGATCAGTTCGAGTGTTGTGCAATTGCTTGAGGATAAGAAATTTTGGGAAGAGTGAACTCTAATGTCCCTTTTTTAGCACATGTATGATGTTTTCGTTAGCCTATTTTTTTAAGGGATCTTGATGATTTTTGGCCTAGGTAGTTTCTATTGCAAATCATTTCGTGGATTTTAGAGGAAGTTCTGGGCATACTTACTATTTATAGTAAGTCATTTGGGAATTGTCAGATCCTTTAGTGATGTTGGCATATCAAATGTAACTATCTAATATAGACGGAAGAATTATATTGTCATTGATATGATTTATTTATGCATTAATAAAGTTGATTTATAAAGTTAAATATAAATATTTAACCTTACTAATGCAAGACTGTAAAATTAAGTGGAAAATAGTTTAAGTCCCTTTATTTAATAACCCATTGGTGATATAAAATGTTTGGGGACTTAAGACTAAAGGAAAAAAAAAAAAAGTGATTTTGTCTTTCCCACATTGGCAAGGTGAATGAATGAACTCTCTTGAGAGAGTTATAAAAGAGATTAAGGAGAAATCTTTCAATAGGGATGTTTGTAGATTTTGGTACATTGGCTTTGGGGTTAGTTTTTGACTTGTTGAGACAAAAACCTCTACAAGATCACCTTCCTTCATGTGTGAAAGACCATATCAAGAGAGGATTCTGGAGGCTTCATATAGGAGCTTCATTTGTGCTTCAGTGTTTATTATTTAGTTCCAAATATTATATGAAATTTTTCTTTTTAATTCAGTCAAAAAGGCTATGTATAGTAAGTTTTGACAAAAATGGGATTAGTTCCAAAACAACAAACAACACCAAGTGTTTGATGAAATGTTAATTCGCCAACACTTTGGAACTAGAAAAAACAAAACAACTAATAGGGTGGGTAATTTTAGTGATGTTGAATTTAAACATAGGATAATCATTAGTTTGGAGAGAAAGGATGTATTGATTTTTATATTCATTTACTCTTGCATAAAAATAATTTGTAGGATATTGGCCACATGATTATATTTTTCCTCAATATTAGTGCTTTTATTTGGTTTATGTAGACGATAAATTAAGTAAGCTATTTTTGTATGTAAAAATAATTTTTAAACTCTAAAGAATGATGTGGAAACTAAATATAATAAAGCCTTTTGTGATATCTACAAAAAAGTGATAAAATAGAAATATCTTTGTTAAGCTTTTGGGTATGTGTAGGATCATTATGGAAAAAGCAAGCCCTTAAGTGGTAAAAAATTCAGAAAAATCAGTGTTAGGCAACTTGACATAAAAATTTGAAGAAGTTATATATATTATTTCAAAAATATGTAAGAATAGAATCTATAGAAAATTGAATTTAGTTTCTAAACTACTAGGTTTATTTAAAAATAAATAAAATATATTTGGTGAAAATTTGAAATTTCAATGCAGTAGTACTTAAATTTTAGGAAAAAAAGAAGTAGTGTCTATCTGACCACCTAACCATAATAAAATGATAATATTTTTATAAGATTTTATATATAAGTAGAGGACTCACGTCAGATGTGATGCATATTTTTTTGTAATTTTATTCCAAGTAAATAATTAATTATGAATATTTTATTACAACTTTTAAAAAATATAAAACTTCGTATGTGGAGACCACCTTAACTTGGTCAAAACTTCATGAAATTTAATTTTTCTTTTTTTAATCCTATAGTATGTGATGCATGCATGTTTTGGATTCAAAAATGTGATGTTTAGAAAGTTATAGATGTTTTCAATCAACCTATTGATCAAGACTTTAGTAGTAATTCTAATAGAAAATAAATAATAATTATTTATTAAATTCAAATTAAAGAATAATTTATATTGGTGGAAAGCTGAGAATATCCTCTAAAAACAATTTTCATTTCATCAATTTTGGGTAAAAAAATGTCATCAGCCACACCCTACAAATACCCATAATATTGCCACTTTTTGGCCCATCATGATCCTACACATACCCTTTTGTTAGATTATAAGGGTGCTCACCTAGATCAATGGACCTAAAAAGTGTAAAAATAATGAAGAAAATTATCTTAGAAAATGAACATGATCCTAGAATTCTTGTACATAAACTATATTCCTTTTAGTGAACCAATTGAATAGTGAATTTCCAAATGATCCGTCTCAAAGTACTTTGAGATAATTGATTGTGAGATTATTATAATTGATACATTGAATGCATTTCAATAAAAGTAAGTATAAATGAGTCACATGATATTGTAAATAGTATATTTTTGTGAGGAATGTTTAAATTTAAATTGAAATTTTGGAATTTTTAAATAAGTTCATAGGAAAATGTAATTAGAAATGGATATGGATAAAGTGTATGGAAAAATGTGTTAATTAGTTAAATATAATTAGTGGCATAGATAAGTGGGGTAAATAGGGATTTGCATGGATAAGAAAGGAAAGGGATCAAACCTATCACAAAATTAAGTTATTCTTAAATATGTAAGTTTATCAACGAATTCTCCCTAAAATGAGCACAAAACTAAATGGAAAATGGAATGGATAAATAGATTTCACTTATATTTTCCCTACAATTTTAGGTGCATGTGAATCTTGGAATGATAAAGCATAAAAAATATATCATTTATAGAGATGTATCTAAAGAAAATATATAAACACCAAATGGATATTGCTATGTGGTCCATATATATTAGTGGAATCTCCATGATTAGAGTCATGTATGCATTGAAATTCCACATATTTTATTTTACCTAAGATGCATATTTGTATAATAACTTATAACACTATATATACAAATATAGGTATGTTAGTTATAGGATATACCCATAAAAAAATGTTATACTCTATAGGATAGAAAGAATTACCCAAACAAATATAAATAATACATCAAAATTACATGTAAAAGAGGCATGTTTATATATAATCAAAGAATTACATAAGTATATGAAAATATAATCATATAAGCATCTAAATTAATAAGTGTAAATAACTCAATATCTAAGAATGCAAGTTGAAGATATCATACAAGAATGTAAGGTTGCTACCAACATGAGAAATATGATGGTAATGTATAAAAACTTCTATGTAAGTATAAGAGGAACTAGTATAGCTGTATTCCCCCAATGTGGCTTCTAAGATCATGTCCAAGAAAGGTATAAGAAATGAAATAATCCCTATTTTTAATGGAAACAATGGTATTGAATCGAAACTATGGGGAAGGAACATTAGAGAAGGAATAAAAGAGAGTATGAAATATAAGTGGGAAATGAAACTAAAGATAAAAAGAAAAAGGGTAAAAAAACTGAAAATTTTGGGCTTGAACATAAAACAATGATTTCAATGTATGTATGTATGTATGTATGTATGGATGTATGTAAACAAGGGTGAAGATTTTATTGATAATAAGCAAAAAATTGCAGGAGAAGGGACACATAGCCCCAACACAGCATAATAAAATCCAAATTGGGCCCTAAGTATTAAAATAATATTTATTATTTATTTATTAATGCTCAATATTGTAATTTATTGTAAATTATTATGATAAGATCATCTCTGATCTTATCTAGAGTTTATGTTTAGAAAGTTCCCTTTTTTGCAAATTCTATAAACTATTTATTAAGCATATTGCTCTTGGAAATAACATTGAATATTTTACCAATTACTTGCATAATATGGTATTAGAGCCAACACACTCAAAATTGAATTTTTAATTCATAAAAATATTTCAATATTTTTTTAGTTCTTTTTGAATTAAAAACTCGATAAGATCTTCTCTAAAAAATTTGAAGACTTTTTGAAGAGTTCAAATTTTGAATTTTTTTTGAAATACTTTGTGGCTCTAGAAAAAAAAAATTAAGGGCTTTGTCATCTGAATTTTTTGTGGGTTTTATCATGCCATTTCCTGGGCATGATTTCTACCTTGTAGGATTTTTTTTCTTCACTTGGCATCATAGGTTCATGCTTCTTGTTTATAGGTGTCACCTGAGACATTTCACATCATTATTTGGTAGCGTTTTTCAATCCCTTAAAGTTATGTTTCCTTCAGCTGTTGCTCACGCCTTTTGGACACCATTTGGGGCAACAAATTTTAAAAACTAAACATGTGTTCTCCTTCTCCCAGCTCGTGTTTACAACTATCATCTAGGTGCATGATTCAAAGACTTTGTGAATGTGTTCTCTATGTGGCACAACGTCTACATCTAGCATTTGTCTTAAAAGACTTTGACACATGAAAATCTATTTACAGTGTGGACATGTGTTTTTTGGAAAAAGAATTGATGAATTTGGACATGATTTGTGCCCTAACCATGGTGCCTTGAGTCAATTTCTATGAAACACAAGCATCAATCTGCTCTTTTTTCATGATTTTGTGGAATTTTGAGCTGGTTTCTACAACCTTTTGGAGCTTTAATGGTGGCTAGGGTTTCTAGAAAGTTTGACTATCCTTTTGACCCTCTATTTCAAGTAAAAAAAATTCAATTTTAGATTCTTGGTGCATTTTTTGAGATCTCAACTGCGTTGATCTCCAATTTTTCTAGGTGCATCATTTTCTATGGCTCAAATATTTTTGCAAGCAAATTTGTATTGTTTTCCGTGCCTAAATCTACCTTCTTGGTTTGAAACTCTTGCCTCGGGTTTTGTGCATCATCCTCTTCATAGCTCCTTATCTTTCATGCCTCGAAAAGTGTGAAGATGACTAGTTTTAACAACCTTATGTTGGAGGGAAGTCAAAGATTCAATGACAAAAATAATAACACCTGGAAGTAGTGGATGATGACCATCTTTGAATACCGTTTCCTTTATCAGATGATCCTCGACAATGCTACTCATCCCACAATGGTGGGTAAGGATTAGGAGAAGTTTGATAAGAAAAATCATGAAGCGGTGATGCTTATTAAGATTTCAATTATTGATGATCATCTCCCTTAGATTCTACCTAGGAAATCCACTAAGGAGCTTTGGGATCATTTGAATTCTTTGCATGAAACTTCTGACAAAAGTCATGTATTTTTCTTGAATAATATGCTATTTTCTATCATGATGGATGAGAAGACAACTCTATAGGCACACCTGAACAAAATCCAAGAGATTAAAGATCAATTAAAGGTGATTGGTTTGAAAATGGAGGAGGAAGACATGGTCATGATCACTTTGAAGACCCTACCTAATTCCTATGAACACTTCATAGAGACTCTCAAAATTACATCTGCTAATGTTCACCTACAATTTCCAAAACTTTGCACTATCCTCTTGCAATAGGATTGCTTGAAATAAAAATTTGGTTTCAGTGCATCACCATCCTCCACAAAGCAAGCCTTTATAGCTAAAACCCAACCTGAGCATAAAGGGAAAAAGTCAGCCTTCACAGCAAAAAGGCTCAAGTCAAACCCTGACCAGCCCTAAGAAGAAGAATGTTTAGTTCAACTATTTCCACAAATATGGCCACATAAATAAGGATTTCCATGCACTTTTGGCTTCTGAACAAAAGAAGTAGGGAGGATCTCAGTAGAAAGTGAATGTCATCAAGCACTCCAAGCAGAAGCAATCTTACTTTTATGCACTCATGGAAAAAATGCCTACAGACCATGTAAAATCCTCTGCTTGGTACATTGACTTAGGTGCCTCATGTCATTTCACTCACCAGCATGACTGGTTCATATATTTTTCCCCTTGCACTGACTAATTGATTTTTGGAGGCAAAGAATACACAGTTGTCGGTATAGGCACTATTTAGGTTTAGTCTGGCAGGAGGGATCTCATATAACTCAATCCTAATATGAAACTCAACCTTCTCTCAGTCAATCAAATCATGCGACATTCTCCTTAGATGGATGTGGTTTTTAGCTTGCACAAATGTTCTATTGTAGATGGGGAGACTTGCACAACAGTGGCCATTGGTATAAAGGATCATGACCTCTACAAGCTTGTGGACATAAGTGATTCTCCAGAGTTATCCATGGTAGCCAGGAATTCAATTGTCACTAGTCTTTAGCACCAATGGTATGGGCACGTTAACATGCACTATCTCTCTCAACTTTCTTGGGAGGGACTTGTAGCTACACTACCTAACATTCAAACTTGACATCAAGGCATTTGTGGTGTTTGTTACGTTAGGAAGCAACATCAAAAACTATTCACTGATGGTGACTCTTGGCGAGCTTCTACGGTACTTTAATTAGTTCATGCTGATATTTTTGGGTCTCTGTCTACTCCTTATGTAACTAGTTGCAAGTATTTTCTAATTTTGTTGATGATTTTAGTAGGAAAACATGGGTGTACTTTCTTAACTAGAAATTAGAAGTGATTAATGTATTTCAGAAGTTTAAGGTCTTGGTAGAAAAAGAGTCTGGTTCTTGTAAAATAACTCTTAGGTTAGATAATGGGGGGGGATTTTGTTCTAGTGCATTCTCCACTTTTTGTGATACACATGGGATTAAATGATAGTTAACCACACCCTACACTCAGCAAAATAGTGTTGTAGAGTGATGCAATCATACGATTGTTGACATGGCTTGCTCCATGTTGCAGCACAGGAGTGTTCCTACAAAGTTTTGGGTAGAAGTAGTCAATACTACTATCTATCTCCTTAATCAGTCACCCACTAATACCATTAAGGGGAAGACTCCAAGGAAGCCTAGACTAGTCGCATACCCAAGATCAGTCATTTGAAATTTTTTGGCTCCCTTGCATATGTTTGGATTCTAGATGCCAATTGCTCTAAGTTGGATTCCAAGAGACAAAAACTGATGTTCACAAGGTATAGTGACAAACATAAGGCTTATCAGCTAATTGATATAGACATTGATCATCTTATCTTCAGTCAAGATGTTTTCTATGATGAACAAGGATTGTTTCACCTTTCCTCACCAGTTCAACATTTAGAGGAATAACCCTTGAAGGCTTCTGATTTGGGTGTCCAACTTCTGTTAGGTTCACCTAATGGGAGGGATGACAAAGACTCAGTCTTTGATGACACTTAACCTAATTTTATATTAAATGAAATTGAAAATACCCCTGCTAAACCTATTCTAGATCCACAACTAGTTCCAACTCCTCCTATTACATCTGATGTTGGAAGTTCTAATCTTTGGCCAAAGTGGTGGCTTAATACTATCAACGATCTTTGTCAGGATGAGATCATTGAGGGTAGATCTTCCACAAACAAGAGAAAATAATAGTCTACAATGAATTTTTCACTTATGGGCAACATCCACAGTGTCTACGAGTCTCATACATCTTCAGAGGCTAAAGGAATTCCTAAGTGGAAAAGGGTGATGTAATCTAAATACTAGAGCCTTTAGAAGAATCACACTTGGGTCCTTTCTGATCTTCCTCCAGGGGAAGAAGCCCATTAGCTATAAAAAGGTGTATAAGGTGAAATGCAAAGTTGATGGAACCATTGACAAGTACAAAGCTTTTCTAGTTGCACAAGGGTTCTCATAGAAAAAAGTCATTGACTACGAGGAGACCTTTGCTCCTATAGCCAAAATGAGTACCATATGGCTCATCCTTGCCTTAGTAGCCCAGTTTGGTTGGAAGGTCCATCAGATGGATGTGAAGAGTTCTTTCCTCAATGGTGAGTTGAAGGAAGAAGTATACATGACACAACCTCTAGGTTTCAAAGTTGCTAGTCAAGAACACAGGGTGTCTAGATTGGTCAAAGTACTCTATGGCCTAAAGCAAGCTCCTCAAGCTTGGTACATAAATATTGATGACTACCTTACAGATCATGGATTTTAAAGGATTCCATATGACTCTAATCTATATGTCAAAAATACTTGTAATGAGATTTTGATTGTTGTTTTCTATGTGGATGACTTGATCATTATTGGTTGTTGGACACATTTGATTGTTGAGATCAAACTTGATTATGCAAAATTTTTGACATAATAGACTTGGGCCGCTTGCATCATTGTTTAGGTGTTGAGGTTTGGCAGACTAAGAGAAGGATCTTCATCTCCCAGTCCAAGTATGCTCAAAGTCTTCTATATAAGTTTCAAATGCATGATTGCAAACTTGCCTTCACACCTATGGAAAAAGGGCTCAAGTTGTCAACTAAGTCCGATTCACCTATGGAAGATGAATCATTGTTCAGGAAACTAGTGGGTGGTCTCATCTATCTCAATGTTGCCACTAAAATTGGCCTCAGTTTTGTAGTGAGCTACATATCAGGCTTCATGAAATCCCCCAAGGTTGATCATTGGGTAGTAGCAAAAGCATGTGCAATGTTATGTGAAGAGAACTTCTAAATTTGGACTCTTGTACAATTGGAGTCAAGATCCTAGACTTAGTGGTTTCACAGATTTAGATTGGGTAGGATTAGTTAATAATAGGAAATCAACATCTAGGTATGTGTTCAGTTTGGGATTCAGTGTAGTCACATGGACTAGTAAGAAGTATTAGGTAGTGGATTTCTCCTCAAAAAAATTAGAGTATCGAGGAGCAGTCAAAGCAGCATGTGAGATAGTTTGGCTTTGTCAGATGTTTGAAGATATGTAAATATCTCAAGCATGTTCAACTCCCATGTTCTCATTAATGGGGGGAGTTTCTCGAATGCGCCGGAATCTAGCAGTCTTCCATGAGAGATGGCAAATGCAGAGCTCTGCATTTATCATTTCGTAAAAGGCTGGTTGGAGTGGATTACAGTTTGGTTATTTGTATGTTTCTTGGAGGACTGAATGGTAGACATTTCTCACCAGCATAGGTGCAAATTTTTTAAAATTTGGGGTATCTTGGTATGATTTGATGGGTCTCATCCATCTCCTTCTTCATTCATCATGTCAGTGGAATTTCCTCCTAGCATCAACGAGCACACAATCAAACCACCTCAGCACATCTATCCTTTTTGATCCTCATGAATAAGTTTTTCAAGTTTCCCTATACTCCAAATAGATCACACTCTCATCTCATCATAAGCCCATTTAGCTAGAAAATCTACAAATTTGTTCCATTCCCTTGGAATATGCACAAAGGAAATGGAGATAAAATTGGAGGCTAGATTACACAATCAAACCACCTCAGCACATCTATCCTTTTTGATCCTCATGAATAAGTTTTTCAAGTTTCCCTATACTCCAAACAGATCACACTCTCATCTCATCATAAGCCCATTTAGCTAGAAAATCTACAACTTTGTTCCATTCCCTTGGAATATGCACAAAGTAAATGGAGATAAAATTGGAGGCTAGATTAAGGATTTTTCTAGCTAACACACCTAGCCTCCATGAAGAATTCTTGAAATACCTTTTATTCAAAAGAGAAACAAGAATCACTAAATCCATCTCACATATCACCTTCCTCCACCCCAACTCTTAAGCTTTCTCCAAAGTGCCGAGAATTTCCCAAGCCTTCATTTGATTGTTGGAATGGGGTATGTGCAGGATCATCATGGAAAAAATAGGCCGTTAAGTGGCAAAAAATTCAAAAAAATCAGAGTTATGAAACTTGACGTAAAAATTTGAATAAGTTATTTATATTATTTCAAAAATATGTAAGAATAGAATTTGTAGGAAATTGAATGTAGTTTCTAAACTACTAGGTTTTAAAGAAAAAAAAAAAATCTATTTGAGTAGAAAATTTGAAATTTCAGTATATTAGTATAGAAATTTGGAAAAATAAAATTAGATGTCTATAAAACCACCCCTAACCACAATGGAAATGATAATGTTTTTTATAATATTTTAGATATAAGTAGGCGACTCATGTCCCAATGTAGTGCATTTAATTTTATAGAATTTTCCAAATGAAATGATTAATTATAAATTTTTATTACAACTTTTAAAAGAAAATATAAAAACTGTATATACGACCATAACTTGGTCAAAACTTCACATGAGAATTCATTTTTTTTCTTTTTTTAATGAAAATCCTATATTAGCAAATATTATAATGCTGACATGTTTTTTGTATTCAAAAGGAAATAGCAATTACCCGTTGCAAAGCTATGGATGTGTTTTCAATCTGACCCTATCAATTAGAATTTAATTGCTAATTTAGATAGAAATGAATAATAGTACTTATTAAATTCAAAGTAAAGAATAATTTATATTGGTAGAAACTTGAGAATCTCCTTTAAAGATCCTTTTTTTTCATCAATTATGGATTAAAAAAAATTCGTTAGCCACATACCCATCATATTGCCATTTTTTGGCTCATCATGATCTTGCACATACCCAATGAACTCCCATATAAATGGAGAAGATAAACTGAATACAACCCTTAATATCACATCCCAAACCACCAATACTTGTAGGACCAAGACTACCATGAGTAGATCCATTTGTGTTAATTGAAAAAAAAATTGATAGAGGTGGACTCCACTTGCTCTCTCAATTCACCTTCTTGGACATCTTCATCTTGGAACCAAGTTGAGACTAGACCACTTAGATTCTAGAATGCCAAAATAGAGAAAAGAAACTAGAATCATTTGAGGACAAAGGCTACCTTAGATTTAAATTAGCCTCAATAGTCTCCTTCAACATGCTTTTAATCTTGAACCAAATATGGAGGGAAACCTACTTGTGATCCTGAAAATTCTGCCTATATCTCTCCAACCAAATCTGCCAGATAATTAAAGGACCTAAATCCCAAGCCGCTACCAGGAAATAAGAAAAGAGGGACCAAATTTTCCCAAAGATCATGCAAGGATGAAAACTAAACAAGCAATCACTTCAACAAATTCCACCACATCCTCCAAATTTTAGACAAGAATGGGCATTGAAGGAATAGGTGACTAGAGTTTTCCTCATTATTTCCACACAAAAATCACAGTGAGGGGCCAAAAAATCCCCTTCTCCTCATATTCTCCCAACTGAGGCATTTATTAATACTTATAAGCCACACAAACAGATTACACTTGGGCCATCCATTCTTATTCCAAAAAAAATTTCACCAAGGACTCTCCTCCAAATCTGGGTATGTGTAGGATCATGATGGGCCAAAAAGTGGCAATATGATGGGTATGTGGTTATTATTTACCCAAGGTGAAATTGTTAGAGCGAAAGGAGGTTTTTAAAAGGACTTTGTTTCTTAAGCTTTCCACAATATAAGACTGTATACTTTCACTTTGAATTTAATGATAATTATTATTCATTTTTCTATTGAATTATGGCCTAAAGTCACAGTTATTAGGCTAGTTACAGAAAACATCTATAAGCTTTTCGACAATACTCCTTTTTAAGATCCAAAACATGCATGTCCACCTTTTTATGCTTTGGTAGCATATAGGATTAAAGAAAGAGAAGGAATTGGATTTCATGAATTTTTTACCAAGTTAAGGTGGTCAGACATACGATTTTTTTATATTTTTTAAAAGTTGTAATAAAAAATTCATAATTAATTATTTACTTGGAAAAAAATTACAAAAAAGTATGCATCACATCAGGACATGAGGCCTCTCCTTATATCTAAAAGCTTATAAAAAAATACTATTACTTTATTGTGGTTAGGGTGGTCAAATAGACACCTACTTCTTATTTTTTCCTTGAAATTTAAGTACTACTACATTGAAATTTTAAATTTTCACCTAATAGATTTTTTTTTAAACAAACCTAGTAGTTTAGAAACTACATTCAATTTGATATAGATTCTATTCTTACATATTTTAGAAATAATATAGATAAATTATTCAAATTTTTACATCAAGTTGTCTAACTCTGATTTTTCTAAATTTTTTGCCACTTAAGGGCCTATTTTTTCCATGATGATCCTGCACATACCCATCTCCAAGTTGCTCACATAGAGCATCATAACCTTGAACCACCGTGTATTTCCCCTTAATATCATTGCTCCAAGCCAACACATCTCTCCCCTCCAAACAATAGCATGGGAATTCTGTAAGGAATGCAGCCAAAGAACTTATTGCCTCCATAGAACCCCCACCAGTCCAAGTAATAGGGTGTCTCTACTAATACACTAAAGAGGTTCCCACAAAGGATGAGATCTTAAAGCTATCAACATTTAACCATCTAGCCTCCATAAAAGATTCACTTAAATCCTAAAGATGAGGGTGAGATGCAAGGATGGGTAGGTTACCATCCTAAGAATTAGACCAAAAGTGAGAAAATTTTCCTTTATTAATCATCCAAAATAGACCCGCCTTAATAAGAGTTAACCATCTTTTTAAATTACTCCAAATCATGGAGCATTTTCTAGTTAATTTCATCCATGGAATGTCCTCGTCAGCCATACCACCCAGATATTTACAATTCAAAATACAAGCCCATGGCTGAGTAGAAAGAGTACACCTTCTCCAAAATATTTTTTCTCCAATATCCACGGTATTATGCTCTAACTACCTAAGACCCAAACCACCACACTCCTTGGGCTTACACATGTGGTCCCAACTCACCAAGCTCCATTTTTTATGAGCCAAATTTCCAAACCATAAGAATTTATGAGAAAAGGAGTCAAATTCTTTGAGAAAGCCCTTGGGAGCTGACAAAGCCATGAATCTATAAAGAGGTAGAGCCTGCAGGACAGATTTAAGGAGATTCAATCTACCAGCAAAAGATAACCACGAAAAGGTCTAGTGATTAACATTTGAGAAAAAATTATCTAGGATCACCTACTAATACCTCTTGTTCATGCTGCCCACACAAAGGGCAATCCCAAAATAATCCAAAGGAAGGCTACCAATTTGAAAATGAAGAATGTGGGCAATCATATTCTAAATCAATTTGGGAGTATTAAAGAAAATGATACTAGATTTTCCTTCATTAATATTTTGACCATAAGTAACCATATAAATATTAAGGGTCCTTCTAACATTAACTGCTTCAATTTTTTCCAAGCCTATTAGTGTCATATCATCAAAAAAATAGAGATGAGTAAGGGAATCAAGTTCTTGGTTCTAGCTCTAGCCCTTAATTAAGCTAGTATCCCTGTTGTTGAAACTGTAAAAATCTTATGATCTCACATATTAGTTTTACTCATAAACCTCCAGATTTGATTCTACCGTGTGCATTTTCCACTCATATTTTCCCCTTTGTCCCATTGAATCCATTGAGTCATGCTTTTTCTACATCATGGTTCAGGTCGACGTGACATTTCCTTTATCTCCCCGACCTATTTTTGCTAACATTTGTGTTTTTCTGGGCAGTCGACAAGAATTTTCTGTTCTCTCGATGATTGGCTTCCATCGGCATGAGTTAGATTCTTCGGTGACATGTCTTGGCAATTTCTCTTTGTCTTCCTGACTGTCTTGGGTGGTATTGGTAAGTGGTCTTAGCGAATATCATACATCTTGCCAACTGTTTGGTGGAGGATACATATCGAGAGGACTTAATGGTTTTAGGTGGATGTCTTGGTGAGATGTGCTTGTCTTACCGACCATTTGGAGGGGGAATTATTTTTGGAGTGAGTTGGTTCCATTGGCGGGAAGTCTTAGTGACTTCACTATGTCCCACCAATCAGACAGTGGGATATGCTTTTCGACCAAACTATGGGATGTCAGGGGGAAGTCTCCCCAAGTATGGTTTGTCACACTGACCGGTAAGTAGGTGGAAGGCTCTCGGTATAACACATTACCCGTGGTCTGAAGTCTTTTCGATATGGAGAGGTCACAGTGATATGAGAAATGAGGGAGTTCTCTGTCAAATGTTCAGTTTTCGACATGATGTCTCCCCAAAATCAAAGGGTCATAGCAATACATATTGGAAGAAAGGGAGTGCTCGGGGAAAGGAATATGTGGTTGATATAATATCTCACCGACCCAAGTTTGTCACAGTGATCTATAGGAAAATGATGATCTTCAGTGAAACAAGGAGTTTTCAATATAATGTCTTCACGATTCAGATGTGTTACAGCGATAGCGAGATGTAATGCCCGTAGGATGATTATCATTTGAATTTCCTTTGGCATGACTTGGAGAGTGTCTTGCCGACCGTTTTGACTGGTGCATGATAGAGTGCAAAGCTCTGTGGCCGACATGAATTATTTGAGTGACCATTGCAGGTTGACATGAATTGTGCCCGATTTTTGATTTGAGCCAACATGATTTCATTCTGATATTTTTCTTCTTGTGCTGATATAAATAAGCAATTGGTAATTGCAGTAAAGCAAGGTGGTAAGATATCATTTTTTAGATAAAAAAGTAGTAGGTAGTCAGATGGCTATAGCAGGATAATTTTATCTTTTCAGAGATTATGTGCATGATTTCAAATGGTGGTTTCAAATAAAATCAACTAGTGTGGTAGGTTGTTTCTGGTATCAATTGTATGTTGAATTTATTGAAAAGCATTGCTAAAGCTGTCTCCAAGTTGATTCTTTCTGGTTGTTTAAATTGAAATAACAAGTTTATTCTCAGTTTATCGGTGCACATTTGTTGTATCTATGTGATTAATTGACTAGTTCTCTCAAGTAGGGATTAAATCCTTTCTGTTGATCACAGTAATCAGGGGGAATTCATCTGGATTCTTAAGGTAGAGCTTAGTAAGCATATATTTGCATTGTTTATACAAATTATAAATAGATCATATGCCTACAATTTGATTTTCTACTAGAATAAGTTGCTCACCTCTATTTCATTTGACTCTACATACCCAACAAGGCACTGGTCCCTGCATTTCATCATTTTGAATTCACTTAATCTCTTTACATTAGTTAATCAAGCATTTTAGGATTTAGATTAGAAGATTGCTATCAAGTTTGGTTTCATTTTGTTCACTATAATCTGCCATTGTGGACAAAAGCATTTCAAAAGGATAATCACAAGTTAAGTCTGCACTATTCAGTTAGGTACACCCGCCTAGGTCTTGCAACACCTGAAGAGTAGAAGGTTTGACTATTTCAGACCTTGTTCTATTACCATGAAATGTCATGAAAGCTTGGCAACCTTTCATGGTTCAAACCTGCATTTTTGAGAGCTAACAAATTGGTG
>VDFB02291895.1:0-18259 GCA_007258455.2 Sequoia sempervirens
GATATTTGTGCAAATGGCATTCATTCATGCAACTGATAGTACAAAGGACCAAAGGAAGGTATTGAGGGAGTATCACTTTTATATTAGTGATGATCGCAAAAATTATCCAGAGTTCGTGCAAGGTTGCTTCCAGATGTTCTACAGTGATTTGACTCAGAGGGGCATAGCATATGGTTGGCATATAATATGGTCGGATAACTATGCAGCACAGTTGAAGAACTTGCACATGTTCTACTGGTTAAGTAGGATGCTTGTCATTATAGGTGTACAACATGTGGAACTTTTGTGAGGCTGGGCATGGAAAGGGGGAGAATGATGGTGCAAGAGCATGTGTGAAAATAGCATTAGCATGAGAAGAGTTAAAGTATAAAGACAATGCAAAGTTGACAGATGCAAGATCAATTGTCGAATGGTGTAATGCTTCGATGGGTCCAAGTAATGAAGGTATGTCTTCAATTCATAGGTATTTTTGGTTGATGGATGACACTAACATTGCACCATATGAGGATTGTTGTACATTAACAGGATCAAGTGAGCTACACTCTTTCCTTAGCTTAAATACGGGTTCATGGAGTATCGATACACGGAAAATGGCATGCTTTTTTTCTTCATGTACAATGCAAGCTTGGAATGATTGTGAGTTAGGGTAGTGGGTTTACAAATGGTTGACAAGTTATCTTAGCCCACTTCACATGTATCGCCCTCCAACGGAATTGTAACTAACACAGATGGAATCATCAATCAACTTTGACCACGCATCAAATCTAGTTCAACCAAGTAATATATCTACTTGCTTAGATTTTGAAATTCCATATTGTTATATTACTTTGTAGTGTATTTGTAATGTTGAATAATTTCAAGAGATTTGTTGCACATATCAATGTAGAGCAATTTTATGCAGTTATTACAGATGAAGACAACGAAGAGGGAACAAACTATTTCTTGTCTCATTGTGTTGAGGCAAAAAAGAAATTGGAGGCCCTAGTTATAGATGGAGAAAACATCGAATACCCTATAGGCTCGATTGTTGTTATTGGAATGTGGCTTAGAAGGTACCCACATAAGAGTATTAAACATTGGTTGTTTTAGGACTTGACACACATCATAAGATTCTTCATTACTCGAACCTTGTTGTGGCATCCAATGTTTGTTTGACCAAATATGGGGGTAGACCTTTGAACAAGGTCTTGTGGAAGGTCCATGAGTCTAACCACGAGGAAATACTTGACATAATAAAGAGTAGAGAAAACTCATATGGTTCATTGGATTAATTTGTAAGTATGCACATTGGTTCTTATTAATTTATACTTGTATGCACATTAATTTTTTTGATGAAAATGCTATCATCTTCTTTTACTTTTCCTATTTGTAAGCAACCTACTACAAATTGATTGGTGTCCCCTTGTAGAAAATGTAGATTTATGATCCATCCAAGAGAATGTCAACCAAAAAAGCAATGCAACATCCTTATTTTGATGATCTTGACAAATCTCAATCATGATCTTAAGCCATTACAAAAGTGTGTGCAAAGCTTGGTGAGGGAATTTCAAGTTATTCATTTGAAGTTAACCTTATCATGAGTAACTATGATGTAGACATTATAAGAGCATCTCGAATTTAAACTTACTCTATTCATGAGAGGTGTTGTGTGCAATAGGTATTTTGGAACTCCCACTAAATATGTATGACCAAGAGTGAGTTGAGAGACTGGCATGCCTATCTGTAAGTTCCTTCCATCTATTTTCATTTCATTTCCATTTTGGATGATCTTTCTTTTTCTCTTTTCCTTTGTGTATTTCTATGCAAACTACTAAAAAATGATTGGTCTCTCGTTGCAGAAAATGCTGATTTATGAGCCATCAAAGAGACTCTTATCCAAAAAAGCAATGCAACATCCTTATTTTGATGATCTTGAAAAATCTCAATTATGATTTGAAGCCATTATAAAAGAGCATGTGAAGCTTAGCGAGGAAATATCAAGTTACTCAATTGAAGTGAACCTCATAATGAGCACCTATGATGTATTGAAATTAGGTGTTTTTCAATTTGAATATGTAAGTGGTGCAGGAGCACCTTGCTCACAAAATGCCTACAAAAGGAAAATTTTCAAAAAATTGAATTTTCAAATGTAAAATGTATTTAAAATGTCATGTGAAAACCTATTTAATGTATTTTAATGTTTATTAGGTCACTAGGAGGTGTGGCAATTGAATTTGAAAAAAAAAAATGCTAAAAGTGCAAAAATTGTCAAAAATGCAAGAAAAGACAAAAAAAATAGAAGTTGAAGAGTCTTGTTGTGGGAAATTAGAGGGATGGGTAAATGAAGGAAGCTGAAAAGTAATTTATTAGTTGTGAAACATCTATATAAAGCATGTAAGGTCAATTAAAACAAAGATCTTTTGTATTCTTCAAGATTTACAATCAATAAAGTCCATGTTTTAGTGATTTTCTAAGTTTTTCCAGTTGTTCATTAACTTGTACAAACTACACAATAGTTGAAGGCCTTGAATATTATTTTTTAAGGTATAATAGTGAAGTATCTTTCATTTGAATCTATTTAGGAGGGTATCCATTGAGTTTATCATTAGTTTGAACTGATTTTTCTCAACTCAGTTTGTAAGCCCTCAAGATTGGGGTTTTGAGAGTCTAGATAACCAATACTGACTACTCCACTAAATTTGATAGTTTAGATCAGTGGAGTAGTTTATTCTGAGGATGTTTTAGGTGTGTGTGTGTGTTTATTTGTGTAGTGGAATTCAAGAAACAAAGGTGGAGTTGCTACTACAAGGTTTTATGATGAATTTCCAAGTGAAAAGTGTGGCTCCAAGTGGTGTTTTGAGGAAAATTAAGTGTTAAAGGATGGAAGGAGGTTTATAGTGCATATGAAGACATATCTAAACATTTTTTGGAGTAGTGGCTAAGATTTTTAAGGTTTTCAATGGTATTTTCTATCAAATCCTCATTCTTTTTGCATGGTTTAAGCCTAAAAACAAGGTTTCTATTGTTGGGTGTTTAATTGGGACTATAATCCCCTAAGTGTTGGTGAATCCTAAGTTTTGATACATGATAAAATACTTTTTGAATTCATATGGGTTTTTGGATTTGATTCATTGGTAGTCCCTTTGTAAATTTGGGCTAATTTGAAACATTTTCCAATGGGTAGGCTATTGGTTTACACATATTTTCCAAAATAGGTATATCTGATTTTTGGATATGTTAATATTTGCAAAAATGGTTTGCTAAAAATCTATCATTCTAGGTTTGAAAGGATCTCAATAATAAGTTACACCCGATTCAAGGTTTGGAAAGCTACTTGCAATTTGATGCCTTGATAGCTAAAATGAGAAAATCTATGTAAACAGTGATTTGAATGATTCTTTATGATTGAAACATGTCTAAAAGGTGTTGGAAAACATATCTCAATGCTTGGATAAGATCTAGGAAGCTAACTTGGTGTTTTTAGTGTTTTGAGCAAGGTTTACACAATGTGTAAAATGATGTTTTGATTGCTAAAATGTGGTAATCCGAGTAAATAAAGTTTTCAAAGTTTGAATGTGTATTGAAACTGCCAAAGATAATGTATTTAAAGATGTATCTATAGTTTGGTAAAGGTGCAAACTTTAATTTTGAAGATTTGATGTTTTGAGTAAGGTGGATTTTTGGTACAAAATGGTGTTTTTGACTGCAAGTTAATGGTAAGTCTGATGGCCAGTGGTTTGTAAGTGTGTATTTGATTTATTTCAGTCAAGAACAATCTATTTACAGTGTCTTGGATGTCTAGTGAATGGTTAAAAGCAGACTCAATGGTTTGTAGTCTTATTCCCTCATTGAAACAAGTTGAAATGATGAGTAATTGGTTGGATTTGATAATGACACAGAATACTGATGAAGTGTTTGGCTTGTTGGTTGCCTTATAGTTTCTAATGGGAAAAGTGGGATTTTGGTGAATGGATAAGTGAATTTTTCATGAAAGTTGAGCAAAAGAATGATGTTTGTTTAATTTGATCTTCTTTTTTTAAGTTTGGGTCAGAAGTACCTTGATGCTTTGTGGATCCTGGTAGATTCTTTTGCATCAGTAAGCAAGCGGTTTCAATCTTCACAAAACCTCAAATGAATGAGTTTCAAACAAAGTATTGACCAACAACTCTCTATCTCTTCAATTTTAACCCTTCACTCTGCCTTGTCTAGTAGGTCAATAGACCCTAGTTTTAGACCTTTTCTCACAAAATTCTCAAATTACTTCACAAAAAAAGACTGATCTAGATAGCCATTATTGAGTTACAACACATACTTCAAAATCAATATTGACTGTCTTGGAACATGTGCATCAAAAATGACCAAAGTGAAAAAGGGAAACAATCTTTGACGGGTTATTACTCAGAAAACATGATGCTTACGAAATATTCGTTTGAGACAATGAGATCACGTTGGGCCCCTATACCAAAATATCTCTTGGTTTTTGCTATCTTAGAGTGTTTTTCCTGTGGCGATGGATTTTCACTTGATAGAAATAGTGTTAAATGCAAGCAATGCAAAGTTGCAAAGTGGTGCAACTTTCATTGTGCAACTCGTGTGACCAAACAAACTGTTCCAACACATCTGAACGGGTATGTTTATGCTAGGCATGGTTCTCTTTTTCACCCAAACACACGGAATGGCTCTGAGCTACATTCAACCAGATTGATCCCTTAAGAGTTCAAAGTGCAAAATGGTTGAAAATTTCAACATGTTGTTACTCGGATACTGTGATGCTTAGAAACTTTTCATCTGATCCTACAGGATCACGTTGGGGCCCTCTACAAAAAATCTCTCGATTTTTGCTATCTTGGAGTGGTTTTCCCGTGGCGGTAGATTTTCACTTGATGGAAAAAGTGTCAAATGCAAGCAGTGCAAAGTTGCAAAGTCGTGCAACGTTCGTTTTACAACTTGTGTGACCAAACAAACTATTCCAACGCATCCAAATAGGTATTTTTATGCTAGGCATGGTCCTCTTTTGCACCCAAACACACGGAATCGCTCTGAGCTAGGTTCAATCGAGTCTATCCCTTAAGAGTCCAAAGTGAAAAATGGCTGCAAATTTCAACATGTTGTTACTCGGATACCATGATGCTTAGAAACTTCTTGTCTAATCCTATAGGATTGCATTGGGCCTCTCTACAAAAACCTCTCTCAGTTTTGGCTATCTCAGAGTGGTTTTCCCATGGTGACGGATTTTAACTTGATGGAAAAAGTGTCAAATGCAAGCAATGCAAAGTTGCAAAGTGGTGCAAATTTTGTTCTACAACTCGTGTGACCAAGCGAATTGTTCTAACACATCTGAATAGGTATTTTTATGCTAGGCATGGTCCTCTTTCACACCCAAACATGTGGAATCGATCTGAGCTACATTCAATCGGATCGATCCCTTAAGAGTCCAAAGTGCAAAATGGTTGCAAAACTCAACAAGTTGTTACAAGTTTTTTCTATCTCATAGTGGTTTTCCCATGGCGGCGAATTTTCACTTGATGGAATAAGTGTCAAATGCAACCAATGAAAAGTTGGAAAGTGGTAAAAATTTTGTTCTACAACTTGTGTGGCCAAACAGACTATTCCAATGCATTTGAATAGGTATGTTTATGCTAGGCATGGTACTCTTTCACACCCAAACACACAGAATTGCTCCAAACTAAGTTCAATCGGATTGATCCCTTAAGAGTCCAAAGTGCAAAATGGTTGCAAACTTCAACATGTTACTTAGATATCGTGACGCTTAGAAAATTCTCATCTGATCCTACAGGATTGTGTTGGGCCCCTCTACGAAAAAAAATTCTTGGTTTTGGCTATCTCGGAGTGGTTTTTCCATGGCAGTGGATTTTCACTTGATGGAAAAAGTATCAAATGCAAGCAGTGCAAAGTTGCAAAGTGGTGCAACTTTCATTCTACAATTCATGTGACCAAACAGACTATTCTAATGCATCTGAATAGGTATTTTTACGCTAGGCATAGTCCTCTTTCACACCCAAACATGTGAAATCACTTCGAGCTAAGTTCAACCAAATCGATCCCTTAAGAGTCCAAAGTGCAAAATGGCTACAAACTTCAGCATACTATTACTTGGATACCATGATTCTTAGAAACTTCTTGTCTGATCATACAGGATCACATTGGGCCCCTCCACAAAAACCTCTCTCAATTTTTGCTATCTCGCATTGGTTTTCCTGTGGTGGCAGATTTTCACTTGATGAATAAGTGTCAAATGCAAGCAATGCAAAGTTGCAAAGTGGTGCAACTTTTGTTCTGCAACTTGTGTGACCAAATAGACTATTTCAATGCATCTGAATAGGTATGTTTATGCTAGGCATGGTCTTCTTTTTCACCCAAACACGCGGAATTACTTCGAGCTACGTTCAACCGAATTGATCCCTTAAGAGTCTAAAGTGCAAAAGGGAAGCAAATTTTGACAAGCTATTACTCAGAAACCATAATGCTTACAAAATCTCTATTTGATTCTATAGGATTGTGTTGGGCCCCTCTACAATAACCTCTCTCAGTTTTTCTTATCTCAGAGTCCTTTTCCTGTGGTGTCCAGGTTTCATTTGATGGAAAAAGTGTCAAATGGAAGTAGTGTAAAATTGCAAAGTGGTGCAACTTTCATTTTGCAATTTGTGCAACCAAAAAAACTGTTCCAACGCATCTCGATAGGTAGGTTTATGCTAGGCATGGTTCTCTTTCGCACCCAAACATGTGGAATTGCTCTGAGCTATGTTCAACCGGCTTGATCCCTTGTGATGGCATGCAAAACAATGGAAAAGAGAAACATACACATGATGGTTGAGAAGTCCGAGTATTTCACACAAAAAGCATATGATCATTGGTGCAGAGCACCTTGTTCCTTCATTTGATGAAGAAGGTCTAGTTCAGTGGTTTTAGTCATTATAATGTCAAATAAAACCATGATAGGCCATTTTGTAATCTTGCTTTTAGTTTTGAGTTAGTGTGGGGTCATTTGAGTCAATTATGTAAGTATGAATAAGAAAATAGAATTGGTAAAGGCATTGGAAGAGATTACTAACGTTGCCTCTATTCAAAATTTAGAATTTAGGCCTTAAAAACAAGGCTAGACGAGGTGAAAAGAAGAAATTACTTGAGAATAAATTAGAATAGGTTGGAAGTAGGGTGAGGTTGTGGAGTTTGATGTGTTCAAATGGTTTGCAAGGACAATGGAGGTCAAAAGTATGTTATGGCATGATGCCTTAATTGGGAATAGAGGGGTTTTGAATGGAAAGGAGAGGTTTGAGGGAGTAAAAGTGGGTAAAGTCAAGGGGCAACATAATTTGGTGGTCAATTAAGTTTGTGCAGGTAGAATGAAGAGTGTTGGAAGAGGTTTTGAGGTTGTATGACCTCTGGATATGGGGTTTTCAATAAACCCTAGTGAAATTTGAGAAAAGTGAGGGTTTAGAGGATAGTGGGGTTAGAGGGCCAATCACACCCTAAAAAGTATGGATTTTGTGGATTTGAAGACTGGTAAATGTTGTCCAATGTTTTTTTGCAATTGGAAGAGTGATTGAGAGCGTGTTGCTTTGTTAAATAGACCTATTTGGGGGTCTAGGACAATGTTGAGTCCATTTGTTATTTGTATTATAAATTATAACTTGTTTTCTCTTGAGTCCATTTCATATACAAGAAATAATATTGCAAAAAGTTGACATATAAATATTTCAACATGTTTATATGGTGACGCATCAAGAACATAACAATTCATTTTGCACTATCAGGATTATGCTGTGAAAATGTTTAAAGACTATTGAAGATAAATGTTTGTATGATATTGTGTCAAAAGTTAACTACTTCATCTACTCTGAATATAATGTTTTGCAAGTGTTGTGAAGATTATGTATCATTTTCTTAATTTAGTTGTTCCAATCAAAAGATTAAATCTATTGGAATCTTTTTATGAATCATTTCATGGAATACCAATTGAAAACATTTTTTTTGCTTTTAGATAAAGTTGTTTAGCATCAATCAATTAATATTCAGGACAAACCATAAAGGAAAACAATGATCAATGCTAGGGATAACCAATTAATAAGTACACACATGAATAAGTCAAGCATGTACATGTGAATAAGGGAAGCACAAGTACTCAAGCCTTGAAGTATACACACAAATACATAGTCTACACAAATTAATACAAAGTATATGCACGAATACAAGGTATACACGTGAAAACACATAAGTCGCAAAGTATACATTGGAGCACATGTAAGTCACAACATAAACGTGTAAGTTGTAAAGTATACACTTGAATACACGTAACTCATATCTATTGAACCATCAATTTAGAATGCAAATATGGACACAATCGATAAAAATGATTTGTATTAACCAAATAGCCATGTAGGCGTACATCAATATATGTCGATATAAGTATGAAATATAGGTACAAAATAGCCATATAGGCTTATGAGAATGCCATATAGGCATACAATGTCAAATATATCCAATACAAACTATGTAAAAAATTGCCATGTAGGCATACAACAAAAGGCTCTGGAATCAAAAGTCATTGCTCTCCATGCTCTGGAAACAAATTATTTCCCTTTGCTTGTCGATCGGATGGCGATAGGTCTGTCACTCATTTTTGTTGTGCTCGAGGAGTGCTCCTACTACTCCTCCTAGTGTTTAGTTCATGGTGAAGTTTTAACTATTACAATAAGAAATAAAGACATTAATATATAGAAATTACATTATAAAAAATGATATATTTAACAAAATAATCACTTACCACCATCTCATGATCAATCTCCGAAAGGGAAATATTCACGTGCCCATGTTGAGGCATGCTCAAGCCTTGTATAAACCATCCAAATAGAAATTAAACTATGAATCAATAATGGTTTGATTTTTCACTAACTAGCATCTATAACAACAAATGTAAATGTAAATTTACTAATTTACCTCATACCTCCCCTATCAAATCCATCGAGGATTGTATAGATGATTAAACACTGATCTCCATTGCCATTGTCACATTCAGAGGTGTTTCAACTTGCAACATCTGAAAATAAAGCAACAATAATTTCAATCATAAAAACTACAATAGCGATCCATGTCATGACTTATAATGTATGAGATAATGAACAAATTTTTTAGTACTTATTAAACTATATGTTTCTAATTATCATGCTTACTATTTTCCCTATCCATATCTTGTTCGAAATGACGTGTTTTTAGGCTTTTACCCATAACAGCAATCTGGTGAACCATTTGATCAAATGATTTCGTAGACTGTATGTATGATAACTGTGGTGGCGTGGAGAAGGAATTGAATTGTTTGAAAAAATTCCTCAAAGAAATGGGGTCTCGTGGTGATGGAATGGCATTACAAACAAATATAGGCATAAATATGAATTTTGGAGGTTATAATAGTCTTAGTTAGTTAATTTAGGCATAAAGTGCAAAACTGCAAAATATTGACAAAGTTGTCAATTTCAAATGTTGCAAAAATGCAAAAAAGGTGTAAAAGCATGGAATTCCAAGGGTCAAAGTAGTTGTAGAGTTTATTGAGTTGTTGTAGGAAGTTGGAAAGGTTGGGAAATGTTTAAAAATGATATGATCCATTGATGTAAGTTGTTGTTGGAGAGATTGAAGGAGAAAACTAATAAAATATCACTGATCCAAAGGAGTTGGTATTGAGTTTTTGATATGTGAAATTAGACCATGATGGATGCTTGATTTGGGGATTTGTTGACAAGGTTGTTTGAGAAAATTGAAGGTTTTGATAGGAAAAGTGGGTTGGCTGACCTAGTAGGAAGACTAGGTAGAAGTTTGGAAACAAAGAAAGAAATTGAGTTTCGAGCTGTGCGATTAAATCCTTTTGAATGATGAAGTTAAGTTATTTGATCACACTCATGTATTGCAATGTTTTGTTGAAGTTAATTTTAAAGCCAGCCATAGCAATGGAGGAAATGAACTGTTTGATAAAACGCCGCTTGGTAGACATGTGCGAGTACGTGTAGCATGAAGTGGGTGGTGGAGCTGTTTTAAAGTGTGTCGAAGATTGGGTTCCCATGGTGATGGACATCACCATGAGACCACTTTTGCGATTTCAAAAAACGTACGCCTCGTTCGTTAATATTACTATTATTCTTTCATATATATTCCTTCCAAGTATCCATAGCATAGACAAGGCAATGAACTATTTGAAAATATGCCGAGTAGTAAAAAGTGGTCTCATGGAATGCCATGACAAGCAAATGCAATTGGAAGTTTCTCCTACCTACTAAGCGTGAAGAAATTGTATCAAGTTGCTTATGTTGACTTTCTAAACAACTATATATTGAAGTTGAAATTTTTTCATCTATCAACATCTAGTTATTTGTTATGGAATGTAAAGTAATGCTTTGAGTTTGAATGATGTACAATGCAACATAACCAACAATATGAATATAAACTACACAAATCTATTAAGTAGAATTCATTAGTTAAGTTCTCTTTATTCTATTACCTCCGTAGGTTTATAAATCCACCTGGCACTAGAGGTAAAGCCCTCGAAATCTCCACGATTAGCATGTTCTGCGACCAAAATCACATATTAAACACCATTCATAAAAGCAATGCCATTTGTAACGAAATATTGGATCAAACGAAATTCTAAAAACAATATATTAATAAGATATTAAATCCAAAAAGCGAAAAGCAAAACAAAATATGCAAAACCGAATAGTGTTCTTCCCCAAACCGCCTTTTATCTCTTCTAATCATAGCCGCTTATGTTGGTCGCATAGCCTCAGACCGATTTAAGCTCAACAAAAGGACAACATGGCATCCAGGAGCAAAATGAAAATGCATAATATGCTAAAATGCAAAGCCATGCTAAAATATGAATATTGGCCGTAATATTGAAACCCATATAACGCATCGACGCTTCAGGAAGCGAAAGTGAGTATACGGCGTAACCAAAGTTTCAGATCGGTTTCTGAATCTCTATAGAGTTTTCAACATTTGGATTATCAATCACCAATGTCCCGGATTAAGTTTGTTTCGAATGGACTGCGGAGATCTCGCCAGCGAAGGATGGAAGGTTTCCTTTTTTCAATTTTACTGATGAGTTTCGGAAGGAAACTTCCATTCTCGAAGGATGAGCAGCCAGAAGGGGAGTTAGCATGAGTTAGAAATTAAATAAATATATTTATTTAATTTGGAAGTGGAGATAAAAATGGCAACCTACATAATTAAATAACTCATATTTAATTATGTTTAAAAATGAAATTAGGGTGAGGAAATATTAAAACATTTAACATTTCAAATCTCAATATGGGATGGAGAATATTCATTATTCAAATATTTAAAATATTTTAAATTAAAATATAATGATATCAAACAAACAAACAATATAAAAAATTCTACCACCAACGCGAGGGTAGATAAATGTTAGTAAATTAAATAAAACATTTTATTTAACTTAAGGTAGAAGAATTTAGAAGATGAACGCATATAAACAAATAAATTAAATTTGGTTTATAGCGTAGATGATATTGAGGAATAATTAAATAATTTATATTTAATTAATTAACAGTTTAACTCAGCCCATTTTGACGATAAATTTTGCCCCTCTTGAAGTGATGTAAAACACATTGCCTTGGAAAGAAAAAATAAAGATTTCCACTTCGGCCAGGCTTTTATATTTCTACCGATGATTCCCTTGGGAGGTAAATTTAATGAGAGAGAGAGAGATGAACTCACACAAATGATGAAAAAGAATGTCCATTTTGAAAATAAAGTCAAATTTTACCCTTGTTTGACCTTTAAAAGGTAAAAAGGTTGAAAAAGACAAGTCATTTGCACTTTTGACTTTGGTGAAAAACTGTAGCTGTGAGAGCGACATCGCGACATGGAGATTCCGTATCATCGCCACCGATTCGAGAGATCATGCAGATATCAGAGGCCAGCAGCGTATGGACCACCGGTGAGTCAATCTATCCTCTTCTGCTTTCAAATTTTTCTGTTTGGATCAAAATTTTCATGTTTTTCCGCGGATTTAGATTTTAAAATTACGTTTGCGCGCATATAGAAAAGTTTAGGTGCTTTCAAAAAAAATAGGCACGCTTAGGGTAGAAACAAACGTGCATAGAGCAGAAGTTTGAGATTGCTAGGATAAAACCAGTTTAGCGCATATCGTAAAAACTAGTGCGCATATAGGATAGGATTGAAAATTTTAGGGGTAGAGCGCTTTTAGGCTAAACAGGCGCGCATAGAGCAAAAACGTGCATCCAACGAAAACAGTGGTGCATAGGATGAGTGAAGTGGCGCATATGGGAAAACGTGCATTGGGAGTCCGTTTAAGCGCATAGGGTGAAAACAACAGCACATATGGGAAAACGTGCATCCTGTAAAAAGAACGGTGCATTTGGTAAAATAGGCAGAATGAATGTTTTGTGAAAATGATGATTTGTATTGCTTCCTTAGTCAATAGATAGGTAAATTGTTGTGTCATCATGCTAATATGAATAGAGATGATAGAAAAATCGAATGATTGATTGATAACTTTGCTTCCCAGGATAGAAAACAAAGAGTAAGTGATTGAACTGATAACTTTGCTTCCTAGAGTAGAAAACAAAGAGTAAATGATTGATATGACTTCTGATAAATTTGCTTTCTGTGATAGAAAACAAATAGTAATTGATTGTAGGACAAATTTGATATGATATCCAGCTAGATAGATTTGATTTGATTTGATTAATAGGACCGATTGTGTGATATGGGTTGCTGATTTAATGCATTGATATGGGTCTGAGATAGTTCGTTGATATAGGTCACTGATATAGGTCATTGATAGATATGGGTCTGATTGATGTTGTTTGAATGATTGATATGATTGGTATGATTGATATGAATTTGATGAAATATCCCTATGATGAAAACAAGAGGTGTTCAAAAACCTCCAAATTAGAGAGCGACATTCAGCAGGATGGGATAGGATCCCTGAGTTGACACCTGCTGACATAGCGTTGATTGATACCTATGGTCTGAGATCCTTGTTGGCGATGCCGCTGATTAGGGTCAACAGAGGATTGTTGACGGCACTTGCAGAGCGATGGCATTCAGAGCACAACACCTTTCACATGTCGACCAGTGAGGTGGCAGTGACTCCTGAGGATGTGTACAGGATATTAGGTATCCCCGTTGTTGGAGCCCTTGTGTATTACGATCACAAGGAGCTAGGGGGCACAGATGCATTGAGGAGAGTGTATGAAGATGCACATATAGCCGAGTACTGGGTACCATGGGATGATTTTTGAGGATATCCAGCCTTGCCAGCAATTTTGGGTGCTTTCATTGGAGGTCTCCTTTGTCCGGATCATTGGGCAAAGGGATTGTTAGTGGGTTGGGGTAGGATGCTAGAGCAGATGATGCTACAGCCGCGGTGATATGCATGGGGGAGCTGCATGTTATCTCATCTTTATCACGATTTGCACCAGGTGGTGTACAGAGGGTCCTCCAGTTTGTCATGTGGGGTGACATTACTATAGATCTGGGCATGGGAGCATTTTGCTATGATGAGACCGGCGTGCCCCAAAGTTAGGCCACCAGGTAGGCCATATATCTATATGTATGTTGTGTTCCTTACCCAGCCCAAGCTGGGCAAGGTAGATTACTGGAGGCGTCTGCTGGATGGCATGGACGTAGTCGTATGGCGACCATATCTGGATTGCGATCCATGGGCTATGGATGATATAGAGATGTCGTATGTATGTATTTCGCGGTTCCTGATAGGGAGGACTCCCTTCATTTTGGAGAGATTTTTGGCATTGCGGATGCAAAGGCAGTTTGGATTTACTCAGGGGATACCGCAGGGGGTTGCACATTACGCCGAAGCAGAGATGAGGCCGGATGGGGGCCGTGTATTTCGTATCAGGCCACCTATACATAGTTCATTGCATTAGCACCTGAGGCATGGGCTGATAGACAAGACATTGTGGATGTCGGGATGTCCGATGAGTACTCTGCATATTTTCACATGCATCCCTTTCCTCGGTTCACCAGTCCTGATGAGCTAGCACCGATTTTGATAGTACCACAGCCAGGTGCTATGAGGCAGGAGGATGTGGCCGGCGGTGAGTAGGGAGTGGTTGGAGGAGAGGAGGTAGAGAGCGAAGACGAGGAGGATTCAGATGATGATGATGGTGGAGATGACGGTGGAGAGGGGGGACATGTGTTGGGGAGGTCGGGGCTGGATATCTTGAGGGGCGTTCAGATTATGCGATGGCCAAGGATAGGGATAAGACGACGGGCAGTGATCCAGATGGCATCCTCCTCGCAGCAGGGACAGATTGCCACACTTCAGGCCCAGGTGCAAATGTTACAGGGGCAGCAGGGTCTGTTGTAGAGTCAGTTAGCGTAGTCATAGGCTTTCATTGTACAGCTTCAGGCGCAGTTGGCACAGACACAGGCACCTGCCCCAGGTCCACAGTTAGCCCAAGTGATCATAGAGAGGGATGCATTCAGACAGAGGGCTGTAGAGGCTGAGGGCGTTGCATAGAGACTGATGGGCACTGTAAAGAGTGCGTCATAGCGGGATGCCATTGCTGAGGGTATGGAGATGGCGAGGGAGGCTGAGTATTATAGAGTCAGATATGAGGAGCTATGTCCTCTAGAGCGCAGAGAGCCATACCCACGATCTTATAGCAGGACGAGGAGCAGATCACGAACACATACCTAGAGCAGGGGAGTGACAGGGCCATGACAGGATCCAGATGCAGGCACCAGTGGTAGACCACCTCCTTCTGGACTAGCACCATCAGGAGCATCTACTAGCTAGAATTTATGATATTATTTTTGGAGCATGTATATGCCATTTCTGATGTATTGGACATTTTAGTTTCATTGGAAATTTGGACATTTGTATCATTTTTTATGAGCGTAATATGCAGCAGCAATGATTATTTTGATGTTGATCTGATGTGGATTTATGATGTGATGATGTGATATGCATTTATGTCTATGTGTTTATGAATTTGAATGAGTTTGATGACTACCATGATATGCAAGATTATTTGATTATGATTTTTTATTATGATGACGATTTGATGATGTGTACTAATGATGTCATATAGGTGAATGATTTATGAGGTGTATATGGAATGTTTATTTTTTATTTGGATTTTTCAATACAGATAAAAGATGAAAAATGAATGTTGTGTTCATGATATGCATTATAATATGATGTGATGTGAAATGATATGGGTAGATAAAATGTTATGACATGAGATGATAGGAATAATGATATGAAAAAGTGATGTATAAATAGTGATGTATGATAAAATGATATGTGATGCAATGTAATGATTTGTAATAAAATGACATGATAAATGGATTGGATGTGTAATGATAATGATAATGATATGATATGATGAAATGACGATACTGAGATGAAATAAATGATGATAATAATAGTAAAATGAGATGATATAAATGATAATGAATGATAATGATAATGAAATGAATGATGATGCAAAAAAATGATAATGATAATGGTAAAGAAAATGATGAAATGATAATGGTAACGTTAAATGATGATGAAAATGAAATGTTAAATGATAATGATAATGAAATGAATGAAATGATTATAATAATTAAGATGATACTAATGAAATGATGAAATGATACTGATAATGATGTAAAGCGGAATTTGTTAAATGATAATTATTAATAATAATGAATAACTAATGATATGGAATGATAACAAAATGATAAATGAAAATGAAATGCAAATGGAATATTGATGAAATGATAATGGAAATGCAACTAATATGAAATGATGAAATGATATGAAACTTATATGAAATGATTAGGATATGAAACTTATATGAAATGATAATAAATGATAAGGATAATGCCATGATAAGATGATAATGAAAATGCAATGATGAGATGATAATGCTAATGAAAAACGGCATGATGAGATGATAATGCTAATGAAAATGCAATGATGAGATGATAATGCTAATGAAAATGTAATGATGAGATGATAATGCTACAAATGTTTGCATTGTCCACAAATAGTCCAAAGAAATATGACAGCGGTTGACCTTTTAAAAATTCTCGATGCAAATCCAATATGCAATTATATACAATGACCTAAAATGAAATGCAACTAAATGAAATCGACCATTTTGTTGAGCCTTCTAGTGAGCCTGCTTAAATCATCATAGAGCGTTTGAAAATGTTGGAAGTGTGTACAAGCATCAGAGGGGAAATTAGCACCAATGATGACCTGAATACAACTTTCATGATTTTTGATATAGCAAGTGAACACAAGCATCTAGGCATAATTGAATCGAGATGACCTGAGCATTTCTTGCATAAACAGACAAAGACTAACCACCATCTGATGCAAATTTGGAACTGTCATCAATGATAATTTTTTATTTTTTTTGAAAAATCATGTCTCACGACATATCTGCAACAGATAAATGATTAACCTCAAAACAGCAAACCAATAAAAATCATCCTCTTTCCTTGCCACTCTAGTTCAATACATCATCGAGTGTGCTCCAGAGAAATGATATCGAAAAATAAACAATCATTTTTCAAAAATGAAATACTGTGATTCCAAACATTAGTCAGATTAGAGATCATCCAAATATGAGTCATGATAAGGTACGCAACTGAAAGCTACTGTGATATGGATCAATGATTGGATGTTTGATTTGGTTGTTGTGTTCGCGTGATTGGTTTCGATGTCATTGTCTTATTGTTTTGGTAAAATCAGAAAGTTGATTGCCCCCAGTATGCATGTGTTTGCCCTTGGTATCAACATAACTTGCTGAAAATGAATATGTACAATAATCAAGCCATGATAAGACGTTATCGCTAAAGGAAAATGATGATAGCATGGTGCTGGTATGGCCCTAAGATGGTGGAAAAGATGTATGAAAATGAAGGATGAAAAGTTAAGCACAGAACATGAACTAATAGATGGAGAGCTTCCAAATAGCGTTTGTTTGCCAGATTTTCACTATTTATTTTTGTAGACATCCAAATTTGGACACTTAATTTATCCAAATTTATCACTTTTCATCTAAACATCCTCTTATCCTAGTTAATTAAATAATATTACTATTATTTAATTAATATCTTTAATTCTGCCAAATCCCTAAGGTATTTAATTAATAATTAAATACCTTACCCTCTCTTAATCCTCCTTTCATCAAATAAATTAAATAAATATTACATTTATTTAATTCCTCACATGTCATTTTCATCTAATTCTAATCCATCTCCTAATTTCTTCATTAGAGGATGTGCACATGCCTAATCCTTGATTAGGATGTATCACATCCTCCAACTTTTGCAAGTTGACTTTTAATCCTCATTTATCTTCTAATTACTAATTAATTAAGTCTAATCATCCTCCAAGGAATTTTTAATTCCTTTTTATTCTTCCTAGATTCCCCTCTTTTATATGTGAATTTTTAATTCACATTCCATTCTTCCAAGGCTTCTAGAACCTTGGACTTGTCACAACTCTGATGTGACCAACCCTTGACTTTGTCATGAATCTCCACATGTGACCAAGTCCCACCTGAGCCCAATTCACCTCTAGATCATCCTAGGAATGTGAATTTTTAATTCACATTTATCCCCCAACCACCTTTCATTTTTCCATGTAGATTTTTGAGGAATTCCAAAATTCCTCAAATGTCTCTTTCACTCCCACTTGGGGACAAGAAATCCCTTTTTGTGGAAATCTCCTCACTCCCCAAGGTGCATGTCCTTTTTCCACCTCATGTACCTTTTGACAACTCATTTCCATCTCATATCCCCCTTGGCCACTTCACCCTCCACATGTCAAGATGTGAGGGCTTGTGAGTCCTCAACTCACCTTAGCCCTTCATCTGGACCTTGTTGGATCAATCTTGACCATTGAATTCTCTAGAGAATTCAAATTCTCTTATAAATACCCCCTCCTCAAGGGCATTTAGAACACTTTTGAATTTTCATAACTACATGCTGCCATTTGAATCCTCAAGCCTTTTCAATCATTTAGCCATCTTTGTTCATCATCTTGCATATTGAATCTTGCATTTAGACATTCAAACAATCATCTAAGGAGCACACAACCAATCCAAGCAAGGGCCAATCAAATAGGTATCAACAACAAGGGAGGTAAAAGTGCTTGTGTTTTATCTTATTTGCATTCCTTTTCGTTGAACCACTCTTTTGGCTAATCCCAGTGTCCTTGGTATTTTGTTATCTCATGCTCTTAGTTATTTTG
>VDFB02291896.1:0-60362 GCA_007258455.2 Sequoia sempervirens
TGTGGATTGCATTGTAGTTGTCCATTATGTACACGTATTTTCTATTGCCTTTAGCGAACCTTCATTTTTCATTGAGTTATAGCCACATTTAGGAAACCACTCGTGTTTGAGGTTTCATGGGCGATCGATCAACTTTGGTGACTATGATTGTGGATTGCACTATAGTTGTGCATTATGAACGCTAATTTCTATTGCCTTTCGTGAACCTTAATTTTTTGTTGAGTTATAGCCACATTTAGGAAACCGCTCATGTTTGAGTTTTCATGGGCCATCGATTAACTTTGGTGACTACGATTGTGGATTACACTGTAGTTGTGCATTCTATACGTGTATTTTCTATCGCCTTTCACGAACCTTCATTTCTTGTTGAGTTATAGCCACATTGAGGAAATTGGCCGTGTTTGAGTTTTTGTGGGTCATCGATGACTACGATTGTTGATTGTACTGTAGTTGTGAATTTTGTACATGAATTTTTATTTGTCTTTCATGAACGTTCATTGTTTTTGAATCATAGCCCCATTTAGGAAACTTTTTGTGTTTGAGTTTTTGTCCGCCATCGATTAATTTTGGTGACTACGATTGTGGATTGCACTTTAGTTGTCCATTTTGTATGCGTATTTTCTGTCACCTTTCGTGAACCTACATTTTTCGTTGAGTTATAGCCGCATTTAGGAAACCGCTCATGTTTGAGTTTTCATGGGCCATCAATCAACTTTGGTGAGTACGATTGTGGATTACACTAGAGTTGTCCATTTTGTATGCATATTTTCTATCGCCTTTCGCGAACATTCATTTTTTGTTGAGTTATAGCTACATTTATGAAACCACTCATGTTTGACTTTTGTGGGGCATCGATCAACTTTGGTGACTACGATTGTGGATTGGACTGTAGTTGTGCATTATGAATGTTAATTTTATATCACCTTTCGCAAACCTTCATTTTTTGTTTAGTTATAGCCACATTTAGGAAACCGCTCATGTTTGAGTATCTGTGGGACATCGATCAACTTTTATGACTACAATTGTGGATTACACTATAGTTGTGCATTCTATACGTGTATTTTCTATTGCCTTTCGCGAACCTTCATTTCTTGTTGAGTTATAGCCACATTTAGGAAACCGCTCATGTTTGGGATTTTGAGGGCAATTAATCAACTTTGGTGACTACAATTATGGATTGTACTGTAGTTGTGAATTTTATATGCGTATTTTCTGTCCCCTTTTACAAACCTTCATTTTTTGTTAAGTTATAGCTGCATTTAGGAAACTGCTCGTGTTTGAGTTTTTGTGGGCCATCGATCAAGTTTGGTGACTACGATTGTGGATTGTACTAGAGTTGTGCATTTTGTATGTGTATTTTTAATCGCCTTTCACAAATCTTCATTTTTTGTTGAGTTAAATGCTTTACATTTAGGAAACTACTCGTGTTTGAGTTTTCATGGGCCATCAATCAACTTTGGTGACTACGATTGTGGATTGCACTATAGTTGTGCATTATGAACACTAATTTTCTATAGCTTTTTGCGAACCTTCATTTTTTGTTGAGTTACAACCGCATTTAGGAAATCGCTTGTGTTTGAGTTTTCTTGGGGCATCGATCAACTTTGGTGACTACGATTTTGGATTACACTGTACTTGTGCATTCTATTTGCGTATTTTCTATCGCCTTTTGTGACCCTCTATTTTTCATTGAGTTGTAGCCACATTTAGGAAACCACTCATGTTTGAGTTTTCGTGAGCCATTGATTAACTTTGGTGACTACGATTCTAGATTGTACTATACAGTTGTACATTTTTTATGCGTATTTTTAATCGCCTTTCCCAAATGTTCATTTTTTGTTGAGCTATAGCCTCATTTAGGAAACCGCTCATGTTTTAGTTTCATGGGCCATCGATCAACTTTGGTGACTACAATTGTGGATTACACTATAGTTGTGCATTCTATATGTGTTTGGGCATATGAGTTCTGGAGTATGTCACTTTTTAGTCATTTTTTTGTAGATTCTGGTTTACCAATTATAGATTCTCGATTCAGCATGAAACCCTAAATTGGGACAAAATCGCCCAGCCTGGTGTATGAGTCCCAGTTCACATCAAAAGTCATAATTTTGGGATTAAAAAACTTATTTTAGGCATCTACTGTCTTCTAGGTACTTCTCTATTTATTCATAGTTTTTTATTCTAATTTTATGTTTCATTTCCTAAGTTACATAGCTAGATTTGCATATTACATTCATCTCTTTCTTTCTAAGAATTTTCTTAGTGGTGAACCCCCTTGCTAATCACACCCAAGGAGACCTTGTAGCAACCTCTTCTCTCAATTGAATCATTATATTGAAATCTCTAGGGTTTCCTTGAATGAACTAAGAGTGAAATAGGAAGAGGCTCCCCCCTCCCTTTGTGTGTTCCATCTCCTAAAAGGTGGAGCACCCTTATTTCTTTTAGTTCATGTACGTAAATGTTTAAAGTTTCCATTTGGAAAAGATATCTTACTATGCATCATAGTGGCTTTAATCCTGTGTCTTCCTGTGGGAATTTCTCATTGGATTTCTTTTGGCCCGAACATATGGAACAAATTAGGCCTCGTGAGGACTTCTTTTTCAAATCCTATCAAAATATCAAGGCAAAACATAACAAAATTATCCCTTAGCAATATGCCTCAACCCGTGATTGAGCCTCTTATCCTTGATGAGACTATGATTGAACCAAAATCCCTTCCAAGTAACCAAGACCAAAACATGATAAATCCTCCACCCATTTTCTATAAGAGACCACGAGATAACCAAGTAAGTCTCGTTGTGCCTCCTAAAATCAATTAAGTTTACAAAGCTAAAGAGAAAGTGGTTGAAAAACCTCCCGTGGTTCCTTCTGTTCCTCCCTTAAGGGAAGAAAAGAAAGCTATGGTTGATAAATCCTCCCTTACATAATGAAAATTTGAAAATTAAATGAAAAGGAACTGAAATGCTAGAGAGCATAGGCATAGACATCGTGCTATGGCTCATTTGTTACAAGAAAAAGAAGAAAAGAAGAACATAGAAAATCAAAATCCAAACTTACCTCAAGCAATGCATGATGATCCTCCTCCTTCTTCGAAACAAGAAAATCCTAAACCTCGAACACAACAAGAACAAGAACCTTCAATGGATATTATCATTAGACCTTATGTTGTGATAAAATTGGATGATGATAATGAAACTACAAAGATTGATGAGGAAGTGCATAATGAGTCAAATTTATTGTTTTCCTCTTCCATGAGCTTAAATGATAACAATCTTGATGATCCTCCTAAAAAGAGTATTTCACCACATGCTGAACTTGGTGAATGTCGTAGTTTGGCACTTGATGTTGTACCTTTGGCTAGTTGTCCTCCTTTTGCATATTGTGAACAAGATTGGGATGTAGATGACTTGCTATAGGTTGACTCACATGTTCCTTACTGGTCTTGTCTTTAGTTTCTTTTTCATGTTCTTTTTGTGATTGCATGTGCGTAATGTGATCCCCCGCATTGTTCTATTTGATGTATCTTCATGTTCATTCCTCTATTTGTATCTAAATTCTTCTATATGTCGGTGTAGTATTGAAAAATATCATCGTGTATATTTTCACACTTAATTTGGGAATAATTAATGATAAATTAGACTTGATATCACCTTGATTTAGTGTTGTGAGGTGTTTTACACATCCACATTAGGTCTTGGGCCCTTTTGAAGCTAAATTAACTTAAGACTGCCTTAATTTAGTGTTGTAAAGTATATTTATTTACACCTTCACATTAAATTTAGGAGGCTTGTAAATCAAATAGATCTAATCTAGTGTTGTAATGTGTTCTACACTTTCACATGGGATTTAGGGCCCTTTTAAGCTAAATAGACCTAATTTTTCCTTAATTTAGTGTTGTAAAGTGTGTTTATTTACACTTTCACATTAGATTTTGGGCCCTCTTACATTTATAACCTTTATATATCATCATTAATAGGCCCCTATGACCCTATATTATGCATCGCAAGGAATATTTCAATCAAAAATTTAACAATATTAGCATACAAACTTAATTTACACACTCCCCGACATTTTAGCTGGCCAAATAGCCCTTGTGGGACCCATTCACCACTTTGGGAAAATGAGTCCCATCTAAGTGGGACTCATTCACCTAGCTTGGTGAATGAGTCCCATTTGGCCTATTTTCAAGGTTTTAAGAAGAACTTCACCATTTTAATTCAAATTTTTGGTGGATGTTCGCCTTTGAGATCTAAATAATGGTCAATTAGGTATTAATGCCTATATAAGAAAGATTTCAAGTCATTTTTCATGGTTATAAGCAATTTGAGAAAGCATTTTCAAGAGCAAGTTCAAGAGACAAGTGTTGAGAATCTTTCACAAGAGCATTCGAGTTTCAAGAGCAAGTAAAGTTGAAGTCTTGGAGAAACATTAAAGTGTTTTTGTATGTCTTCAAGCTCACTTTCATTCAAGATCTAGCATTGTCAAGGGTTGATCATGGTTGTCTATGGTGAATCATGATGGATTCTAGGTTGGGGAGATACAACTAGCCATCAAGCCAAGCCTAAAGACTTGTTTTCTAAGTGATTCCATCTTCTTTTATCACTCTACATTCAGCCTAAGGAAGGTTTATGCATCTTTCCAGGATTCATTTAAGGTGATTAGATATCTCCTAAAGTGATTCTTGCATCATTCAAGTTTCATCTATGCATCTTGTTCTTGCACATTAGAATAGGATTGCATCATGTTTTAGATTTCTTAGTCTTAGACACACTCAAGGATAGGGTTTGCATGCTTATTTTATTATTTCCATCAAGGTTTAATTACCAAACTAGGGGTTTGACCAAGGCAAACCCCCATTAGAAAATCAAGTTTATATTCTATTTTGCAGGTGTTTTCATAGATTCAGATCCAAAACTCGGGTTGGAAGGAAAGAGCAGGTGTTAAAGTACAGATCAAAACTGAAAATTCTCAAAAATGCAGAATGGGATTGATTCGCCACAAGTGGTGAATGAGTCCCACTATAGGTGTTTTCCAGATCTATTTACAGATTTTGATACCCTTTTTCCCAAAATAGACTTCTATGCAAAAATTCAGATTTGGGACCGATTCGCCCAAAATGGCGAATGAGTCCTAGTCTAGGAAAAAAAGTCAAAATTTCCATTGTTTCAGAGTTGCTTCCAGTCACTTCTAGATTTCCAGGTGCACACCCATCATCTTACTTCTTTTCTATTCTATTTCATTGGCATTTCTAGGTCATTTAGTTCAAGTTTGCATTGAATTAGGGTTTTGCATTTTACCTTGCATTTCATTATCTTTTCCAAGTCTATACTTGGTGGTAAACCCCTCATTAGATCATATTCAGCCCCTAGAATAGCCCTCTTGCAAGATTTCTTTCTCTTTTACATTGATATCTCAAGGTTTGTTCTTGAGTGAAAGTTAGTGAAAATTTCCCCTTTTAGGTACCTAAACCATAAAGGTGGGAGAGCAAACAATTTTCCACCTTTCATTTGTAAATCACTTTATCTTTTATTTTGTCTTATGTTTTCCCTTTGGGGATGATGCAAGGTGTTGAGACATTTAGGTCTCTTCCATGTTGACCCGAAAGGCTCTTTCTTTATTTTCACCCTCTATGTGTCATTCTTCCCATTCCATGAGTTATTTGGGTAATGATGACATTTTCAAGCTCTATAATATCATTATAGAAAAGACATACATTGACCTTGAATTCGTGGATCCCTTGTGTAATTTTGGGGTTTCATTTTGGGGGCAACCCCTTCCTTTTTCATGACGTAGCTTCATTTGGAAACATACTACTTGGAATAGGGCTTTCCAAATAAGATCTCATGTCTTCTTTATTGTTAATATTTATCTTTTTATACTTTAAATTAATTTCTCACAGTGTGGTATTAGTAATTTATTTAAAGTGGGGGCGTACATTAGGATTATCATTTTGGAGATCTTGGATTATTCCTCATGTTTCATTGTAAAGTATTCTTACTTCTTGTGATGTGTCTTCTTCTAGGTGGTATCATTGGGTTTGATTTCCTCCAAGAGTGTGACCTTTCTTGGCATATGACTTTCCTCTTAGTGGCGATGCTATGTATTGCATACCCTAAGTTGTGAATATTTTATCCTAGACTTGTCCTCTCTTGGAGAGAATAGGCATGATGTTCCCTAAGAGAAGACCTTACATGAACTAAGAAAAACCCCTTTGAACATTCCTTATCCTATTTGCATTTTGTTCATGTGTTTAGCATAATGCAACTTGCTAACCTTATGAAGCTCAAAGTTATAAACCTTTTTCATGGCCACCAAGCATAACACACTTTGGTTGCATGTGGTGCCTTGTTTGTTCATAAGTTCTTAGCATAATGCAACTTGCTAAGCCTTATGAAGCTTGACGTTTGTATTGTATGGTGCCTTATTAAAGTTATTAGAGGTATAACTTTGGTATGGTATGGGAGCCTAATAATATTTTCTCATTTTCCACCCTTGGGGGCTCAACTAGTGGACAACGAGGTTTCACTAGCTTGTGTGAGCATGTTGTTTGCATAGTGGACAATGAGTTCCACTTGTAGACATTTTTAGACAAACAACTGAGGTGTGTTCCACATAATGTTGGCCAATCAAGGCTTGATCCTTTCCTTTTTCTTTTTCTATTTTTCTCTTTCTTCAAGTCTTTGGAATTGTATGATTGAGTATCTTGTCATTGCTGCATACATATATTTTTAACATAGACATGTGTCTCCTTATGCCTTTGTTGGTTTTTCCATGAGATCTTAGAGCTTAGAGGATTGATAACCTTCCTTGATCCTTGTCGTCTTATCCTTCTAATGATTGTACAATTAGACCTCTCTTGATTGTCTAATTTAGTGTGAGTTTCACGTAGGGTCATCCTCTCACTAAAGTGGGGCCTAAATGTAGTGTAGGAAAACGTAACCCTTTACATTTTCTCACTTGTTTGGGCCCTCCTTATTTAAAATTGGATTTAATAATGCCTTATTTTATTGTTGTTAAATGTACCTATTTACATTTACACAATTATAATTTGGGCCCTCTTAATTAATTGAGCTTAATTAGGCATTAATTGACCCTTTTATTCATTTAGAAGTCTATTAAATTACATTTTGTGAAAGGAAAACTTGACAATAATTAATGCTTGAACATAACACTTCATATTGAGCATTGTGTGTCCTAGGTCTATGGACCTGGGGTCCTCCCTAAACCTTAGGACCTAAATTTAAATTATGTTTTTGGTGGTATTTTAACATTTTCAAATCCATAATTCAATGTTGGCTTGTGATATTTTAATTTTGGGAAATAAATGATACATGCCTATAAATATAAGTTTATTTCATCAAATCAACATATAAGAACCTAGTAATTTTATGAGATTTACAAGAGAAATCAAAGGCATTCAAGAGTAGATATATCAGAGTTTTATTGAAACATTCAAGATCCATTCATCATGCCAAAGTCTTATTGCATCATGCATGTTTTTGGAGCTAACATTGTGATGTAGGTTTCATGATCAAGTCAAGCATTCAAAGTATCATTTCAAGCAAGATTCAAGTGTCAAGATCCACATCCAATTCAACCATTTAATGCAAGTTGTAGACCTCCTAAGATCTCCATTATCAAGGTTTCATTCAAGGGTTTGTTGAATGGTAACATAGCTTTGTTCATTATTCATTCCATCTTTCATGTTTCATTTCAACTCAAAATTTGATTACCAAAATAAGGTTTGACCAAGGCAAACCCCTATTCACCCAAAACAAACATTTTCTCTCTCTTGTATGTGTGATTGTAGATTTAGGTTGAAGAAGACTTGAAAAAATTTTAAAGTGCACGATTTACAAAGTTGTAATAATTGTCAAAATTGTTGTCATCTCACATAAATTAAGATCCCAAAGTCATTTTCAACATTTCGAATGTGAAACCTAGTCAAATTGGAAGATTTAGATCTGCATCAGAGGCTCCTAAAAGCTACAAAAAACCCTGCACTTGGAACCATTCACCCATGGGAAAATGAGTCTTAGATCAACTTCTGAAAAGTAGTTTTGGTGATTGGTACACAATTTTCTACCCCTCTCAGATCTGTAATCTATTTTCTAGTTCTATTAGTATTGAGTTTAATATTGCTATTTCAAGTGATAGATTGCATTTTGGTGTTGATTTGATATTTTTAGTTTTTCTCCCCAAAGTGCTATTTGACCTTCACCCCCGTCCTTCAGTCATAAGGAAATCTAAAGATTCTCACTTTGACTTGATTCACCTAAGGGTTGATAATAATTTTATTGTGTGAATTTCATTTCCTAATGAAATAGAGAAAAATAGGTCCCTTATCATACTTAACCCGACCCTTCTTGATAACACTTATTTTTTTTTTATCATTTTAGTTAGTATGGTTTAATTAAATAGATATAATTTATTTGATTAGTTAACAAAAGAGATGCAGCCTAATTAATTCATGATTTACTTAACAAGTTAGTGTTGAAGTGGTACACAATTAATGACGAGACATAGTTAAAATGCTAGGATGAATTTTAGGTGTCTATACCAATAAAGAATGAAATTTTTAGAATATTGACAAATAGAGTCAATACACTTGGACAAAGAATACTACAATAAAATTAGACCTAAGTAACTATGCAATTGTTTTTTAAATCTTCTACATTTAATTATGTAAATTTAAAAAGTATCTATAATAGCTCATTTAATCGATGTGAACTGATTATTCTTAAGTTATATTTAACCTCTAGATAATTTTATGTAAATATATTCTTAATTGGTTGCATTTATTTAGTTAGTCTCTATATCATTCTATATAGAGGTTTATTTCCTTCTATAATCTTGTTGGTGAGCCTTACAATAACTAATCATTATGTAGGTACATGAAGTTAATGAGGAGACATGAGTTGAAGGGAGAGATTGCATAGACATATCTTACATGAAAAACCATTAAGTGCACATGTAACCAAATTTATGTCATAAAATAAATCACTATATAATCATAAAGTGCACATGTAAATGAATTGATATCATAATAGGGACCACTAGATATTCATAAAGAAGTCTAACCTAAACATGTTTGACTTATGTGCCTTTGCACATTAGATGGTTGCTATATCACACATGCTTCAAATTTATTGGAAATGCTACCTTTTTGTTTTTATTGTAGTCTTTTCTCTACTAAATACAAAGTAAAATCAAGGTGAGGAGATAAGGGGAGGAGAAACAAAGAAAGAAAATAAGAAAGAACAAACAAAAAAACAAAATCATTACTATCAAATTTAAGTTAAAATCAAAATGTTGTAGTTTAATTAGTTTAACCTAAAATCAAAAGGTTGTAGTTTGATTAGTAGAGCACAATTAGTGAGGGTGATGGTATGTTCCTTGATTACTTCAAATTTATTGGAAATGTCACCTTTTTGTTTTTATTGCAATCTTTTCTTTACTAAATACAAAGTAACATGAAGGTGAGGAGATAATGGGACGAGAAACAAAGAAAGAAAATAAGAAAGAACAAACAAAAAAACAAAAGAATTACTATCAAATTTAAGTTAAAATCAAAATGTTGTAGTTTAATTAGTTTAATCTAAAATCAAAAGGTTGTGGTTTGATTAGTTGAGCACAATTAGTGAGGGTGATGGTATGTTCCTTGATTACACCGTCTACCAATAGTTAAATTTTTTTGTAGGTGCAATTAATAAGAGATAAGACAAATATAAATTAGATGATTTTAGAAAAATGAGGACCACTCAATTCGAAGCTCTTAACTCGAGATGTACCAATGTACAAACTTACACTTTCATATTAGATTATAAAATCAAGCTAAATTTAATATAGAAACCTTCACAATAATAAATTAATAAATGTGTAAAGTAAAGAGTTTTGGGGACCACATTCAGAGCATTACAACACCCTCTTTACTGCCATTATAATTGAAGTTTGCCGATTGGGTCCTCTACCGTTTACTGCCACTGCAATCGACGTACTGTACTCTCCCTATTCTTACTGACCACTTGGAAGGAGGGATTCCTTTATGAAGTTCAAAGCCATATTGCAGTAGTAACTAGGTTGTCTGTATCGGGGGGACTCGTAAACAAATTGCAGAATGCAAGCAAAGTGAAAGACTTTAATGCACTACTGGACAGGCCAAATCAGATCCACAAATTGAGTGGCACCGCCAAACCATTAGTGCTGTTAGGAACCGACGGGCCGACAACGCTGTAGCCATCCATTACAATCTCATCTGAAAAATTTATGGACAATACAATACCCCACATTGCAACTGGCAACAAAGCACACGGTAATATTCAATTTGTAAATATCCATCTATCGAAGAAAGACGTCATTCAGTGAGTCACTGGCTTATGTAACGTGTGACATTAGCTTCCACAGACGCAAGGTGTTGTATTTTCTAGATTCCTCACAACGACAAATGATATGGATACATATCAGCACAGCGGATGTTGTCGGCACTCCGCATGTAAATCAATTATAACAATTCTACTTTTTGGAATGTTAGTTGAGCCGCATCGCTGGTACGATATTGGTCCACACGGTGTGTATTTTATCAAGTAGAAATCCACCACAGATGGTGCGCCGTTGTTTTATATAGTGAAAAACAAGGAAAACCAGGGACAACTTGTAGAGTCAGATTCTCAGTATATATCTTTAGGTCCGCAACGTCGTGATGCATCTGTGTTCGGTTGTTAAGTGCCCACAGCAGAACTCTGCTCCAAAACAAGAAGCACAAGAACAAGTCATGGGAAAGCAAAATTCCAATGATGAAAGAGCTTCTAGACTGATTTCTGATACAAACCATTATCTCCAAATTCCAAGGGGTTATATCAGACCCCCAAGTGAGAGACCCAGGTTCAACGAGGTGGCTTTGTCTCACTCTATTCCTGTGGTCGATCTCGGTGATCTCCATGGTCCCTCCAGAAAGTCGGCGATTGACAAAATCCGACGTGCTTGTAAGGAGGATGGCTTTTTTCAGGTAGATTTCAACGTCTGGTTTCTGTTCTTTAAACTAAATTATCTGAATTTGAGTCACTAATTCTTGTTAGATTACCTAGAATGGAATTTGGCCTTTGGCTAAATCTTATTTAGTATTCATCTTTGTTGGCATACAACTTTTTAGTTTGCAATATTGAGAATTGTCTCTTTCTTGTCAGATTGTAAACCATGGTGTGCAAGAAAAGGTTATTCAAAGCACGCTGGACGTGGCAAAAGAGTTCTTCACCATGCCCGCGGAATACAGGCGGCCGTTCTATTCCGATGACCCATCTTGTGCTGTACGCCTGTCAACTAGCTTCAACGTTCAGAAAGAGCAAATATATAACTGGAGAGACTACTTGAGGCACCATTGTTATCCTCTAGAGAATTTTGTAAACGATTGGCCTTCCGAGCCTCGTACTTACCGGTACATATCTATACCCATCTATTTCTCCATATTGTTCAAGTTATGTCTTTGGTCCGGTACATTAAAATATCTATGCTTTCTATGTGGGTGCAGAGAAGTTGTTAGCAAATACTGCACAGAGGTTAGAGCTCTGGTTCTAAACTTGCTAGCTGCCATATCGGAGAGCCTGGGACTCGAGCCTGACTTCCTAAACAAAGCCCTCGGAAAGCATGCTCAACACATGGCCGTAAACTACTATCCTCGCTGCCCAAATCCTGAGCTGACATTTGGCTTACCAGGTCATACAGATCCTAATGTTCTTACCGTACTTCTGCAAGGCCACGTCTCCGGCCTACAAGTCTATAAGAATGGACAATGGTGTGCAGTGCAACCCATACCCAATGCCTTCGTAGTCAATGTTGGGGATCAACTACAGGTATACAATCTTATCCTTACAATACCCAAATTATTCCCACTTTCCGGGAAACTGGGAAAAATTAGAGTTTCGCAGTTTTTGGATTAAATTGTATGAACAATTTTTATTCGTCAACGTTTGAACATAATTTTTGGATTTAATTGTATGAATAATTTTTTTTCATCAATGTGTCGAATCGCAACACATAATCCCTTAGCGAGAGAAGAAAATGACAAAAACAAATGATAGTCACTGAAATAGTTTATGCAACTGCTGTTTTTACAGGTTTTGAGCAATGGAATATATAAGAGTGTAATTCACCGTGCAGTAGTGAATTCTACAGAAGCAAGGATTTCCATTCCAACTTTTTACTGCCCTTCACCTGATGCAGTAATTGAACCTGCTTCTTCCCTAGTCACGACTGATAACTCTGCTCTATACAAAAAATTCACCTACGGAGAATACTATCAGAAGTTCTGGAGCAAAGGCCTGGAAGGAAAATCATGTTTAAATTGTTTTACAGCTGATAATAATCCTACAATGACTCAAAGCGAGAACTAACTTCAGTTGTACTATTTACTTTTAATCCGTTTTTAATGCGTTAGACATTTCATTTAATCAAGAGTTATTGTACAAGCCATATGGCCGCAGGGGGTACAGGATCTGTCATGCATGATTATGATTGAAGGTGGGACATTAGATAAACGATGAGTATAGTCCATCTAACTTCACCCGATTAGCACACATATTTTTGTATTTTTATCGTTTGAGAAATAGAAAAAGCGAGAAGATTCCGAACCGGGCACGGTCATATCGCTCCGACCACTAAGTTGTCCTTGTTTTCAACGCGGAAGCGAGAGAAGCTTGGTCTTCAAAGAAAAGGCCATTAATTCTGTGTGCTTCATATTGGTTGGTAAGTTTGTGGGCAGTAGAGGCATCTGACTCAACGATAGACCGCTGCAGACGACTTTTTTATGTTCTTCTAGAATAAAAAATCTAAAGCGATATACATCTAAGAGAGCTCGAATACATTATTTAAGCCACAATTTTGAATTGTTTTAACATAATATTAACGTTTGAAACGATATTGGGATATGACGAGAAGAGACGCATTATTTAGAATACCACTTCACAAAAGTCGTGGTTTTTTTTAAAGGAAAACGAATAATTTGCTGATGTACCATCTACGATAATTAATTAATTCTAGCAATAATAAACAATTAATCTAAATAGTTGAGTCGGATAAAATTTTTGAGTGTGTATTTAGTTGAAGTTGTGTATATTAGGTTTTAAAAAATGCCGTGGAATCAATCTTTTTCTAAGGAGGAATTTAGAATGTGAGTGATTTAAGTCTAATCGTTGGGAGTAGATAATCTCTCTTTGGACTTAGTTAAAATCAAGAGAGTGTTTCTAAAGAGAGAAGTTAATTTCCAGAAAAAATACATCTATGTATAGACATTATAACATAACACCTCATTCCCCATGCCACTCTCTCGACAAAACGCACTGATGGAAAGACTTGATGAACCGAGCTAACGAACGTTTAGGCATGTGTCGTTTGGAGTGCCGTCACCTATTTTGTCATCGGAAAAATGTGGCAGCGCCGACGGGTTTTCAAAATCATAATTTGGAATGGACAAAAAGCCCAAAACATCGCCATTTCGAAAACATAATTTGGAATGGACAAAAAGCCCAAAACATTGCCATTTTCGACATTCACAATTTGGAGGTTGTTGGAGCGCGTAGAAGGGAGTTGCAGGTGTTTGAAGGCCGAAGTAGAGTGGCCACTCTCCCTACTATTGGTTGTTTTTTAAGAACCAAACTAGTCTTCAAAGAAGCCTATGGAATTGCCAATTCCAATCCTTAGCAACCCGAAGGGATTGGCCAATGAACGAGTGAAAGCAACAATGCTTTTCTCTTGCACTTTGGGCTTTGCAAAACCCGGGAGAGTGATCTCATAATGTACCTACAAATTTACACACTTCTCAACCAAGGACATTGCAAATAACAGATGCATTCTCTTAACCATAGCTCAATAGACATAATATTTCAAAAGGATGTCTAATCCTTCACAACACTCGACATTTAGAGTAGAGAATGAAGAACTTGATATGAAATAATTACAATTACAATTCGAAAGAAAGTATGTTTATGAATTTATGTTTGCTGATAAAAGATCAAGTATCATTTCACAAATACAAAACCCAGACCAATGCCTTAACCTAGGAAACAAAGTCAATCTCAATACAAATATAATTGGATAATGGATTAACACTTAGCACCACAAAGCTTCTACAATACTGCATTACAACATCATACCATTATATCCTAAACCATAACTTCTTATAAAGATCCTGATATTCGAATTACATGAACATATAGCTTCATCCAAACAATTTCATTAATTCTTTGAATTAAAAAAAAGGACATAACAACACATTCATTGGAACACAATGAAGATTAAAAAAACAACCCTTGATCATTTTATTAATATTTTACGAAATGAATACACCAGGAGAGAAATGGCTTTGAATTTGCACCATTTTCTATTCAAATGCTAGTACTCTTTGGAACCAAGGAAATGGGGGAATGGATGAATGTATTCACACCCACTTCCAAAGAGGCTCCACTCAAGGATAATCCTAGAGACTTCAATGCAAAAGAGATTGAAATCTAGCAATAGGGCTATCCCGGGGATTGAATGATAGCTAATGAGAGGTTCACCACCAAGTGTAAACTTGGAAAATACAATATGCTATAAAACATAGTGTGAAATTAAGATGAACGCAAAATGACCTAGAAGATGTTGTAAAACACAAAGTGATATGCAAACTAAATCTAAATGACCTAAGAAAGTGAACAAAATGCAGTAAAAATCTTTGAGACTAGAAGTGTGCACTTGGAAGATTGAAGAAGGAAGAATGGAGGTCTGGATCACTGAAAAAATCTACTATTGAAGCTAGCTGGGACTCATACGCTAGGCTGGGCGAATCAGTCTAGTTTCTGGGAAAATGCACAGGAACAAGTTTCAACCAAAAGGGTATCCAAATCTGTAAAAATCTTGATCATTCCTGTACAGTGGGACTCATTTGCCAATAGTGGCGAATCAATCTACTTCTACTTTTTTGGAAATTTTGAAGTGGATTTTGTGCCCCTCGATCTGCTCTACTCTTTTTGACTAGTTTCCATATCCGAAATTGCAAAATACCACATGTAGGTCTTCTCCAAGCTTCTCCAAGGCTTGATGACAACTTTGATAACTTTTAGGATTTGACAACTTTTCTCCAACTTTGCTTCTTGGAAAATTTGCAACCTAGCCCTACAAATCACACACAAGAAGAGGGAAAAATGTCAAGTGGGGGTTATTGAATAGAGGTTTGCCTTGGTCAAATCCCTTGTTGGTAATTAAACCTTGAAATAGAATGGAATATGAAAAGAGTGATGAATGAACAAAAGATAATGTTGCAACTCACCAAACCCTTGCAATAAAAGGCTGCAAATATGTAAGTGATGGCTCCAATGGATGTGGTTCTTGACTCTTGCTTGATGTTGATAAATCTTGAATGAAGCACTTGCTTGAATCACAAAACCCTACACCACAATTGTTAGCTCTAAAACAATATGATGCAAGCAATCTTTGACATGATGAATGACACTTGAAGAATGCTTTTGAATGCTTGATAATATACCCTTGAAGTGCCTTAAATGCTCTTGTGAATGCTCAAATTCTCTTGTGAACTCTTGAATGCTAGGTATGAATACTTGAATGCTTGGTATGAAAATGAGTGAAATAATCTTGTATTTATACTTAATTATGCAAGAATTCCTGAAATTACAACACTACAAGCCGACATTAGATCTAGGAGAATAAAATCCTGCCGGAGAATAAAATCCCGCCAGAAATTTGATTTAAATTTGAATTTTGGTCACACGGGACTCATTCGCCCAAGGTGGAAAATGAGTCCCATTACACATAATGTATGGGACCAAAAAAAAAAGTGTCTAGAAATGTGTGAAACCTGCATTGGGGCCAAAAATACCTAGGTGGGACTCATTCGCAAAAGGTGGCAAATGAGTCCCAAACACTAAATTTGGGCCACATAAGTAAGAAACACCTGAATTATGATTGGTTACTGATTGGTGCTAGGATTATCCTTAAAAAGATGCAATAAATGAGGCTTATGGATGCAAAATAGGGCCAATTAAAGCATAAGAAATCCAAATTGTTAATGACAAGCTTAGAGGAATGTGAAAGTGTGTTACAACACTTTACAACACTCCAAATAAGGAAAGATTAAGATCAATTATGATTAAAATTATGTTTATTATGATTAGTTAATTGATAAAACCCTAAAAAAGTGTGAAAGTGTGTTACAATACTTCACAACACTTTTGCAAGGCACCATTAAAATCCTATTAGTTCACAAGGGCCCAAGACCTAATGTGAATGTGTTATCCACATTACAACACTAAATCAAGGAAACATTGAGTCAAAATCACAAGGAGGGCCCAAACAAGTTAGAAAAAATAGAAGGGTTGCTTTTTTGATGAATCCACTGTTATCAAAAATTACATTTGCATATCAACTAGACTCAAAAACCTAGGACAAAACTCTAAACTATTCTCTGTATTCTAATTACAAAATTTTCTTTGTGATCAATCAACAACCTACACATTTGGTCGTGAATTCCTTCTTATAGAAATGAAGGAGCAAATAAGCTTCTGGCCAGAATGTAGACATGTCTAGTCCTCATTAGACCATTTCAAAAATATTCCCCAATGCAATTATATTTGCAACTTCAAAGGAGGGAAACATCATTGGTCGCACCCACAAAAGGATATGAAAATCACAGTAAAACCTTTCCTGGGAATTGGACATTCCAGTAGGTGACTAATATCTCTTTATGGACGTTCATTTACTTGTCAAACTAGGGAACGTATACTTTAAATGGCGCGGCACAATATATGCACTAAGAACTAGTTTCGGTCATGACTTAACAGAAATAAATACCTGGAAGGAATTCTATCTACGCTACTGAAAGGTAATGCAAAGTTCTTTTAACTCAACCATGATTTGATTAAAATAGAAACCATAACAACTACGACTGAAACACAAACTATGAATTGGCCTTATGCTGCAGGAACAGGCATAGGGATGGATTCCAGATGCTGCAGGAGAAATATAAGACTGAGTTTGTATGGAAACTTCAAAGATGAAAGCTAACTGATGATCAACAGAAAATAACAGCTAACTAACTAACTACAGATACTTACTAAGTGGGCCCCCTTAGCAAGCATCTACTGGTTACGCAAGTACTGAACTCAGAGCTTCATCAAACTTTATTCATGAAAACATAATGGTATACATTGCTTTGTGGATATGGAAACTTAACAACAAACTCTATTTCTTGTCATACAGATTCTGCTTTTCATTATTACATGATATCTGCTATATCCCTATCACTATGCTTCTATCTTACTTCTAACTATCATCTCCCTTCTCACTCGCTTAGGAGGAGTACTTTATTTAAAATCAGGAGAGCAACTAACTAACTAACCCTATCAAAGAAAGACGTGGAAGTAAAGTGTATCCCAGAATCAAGGAACAAACTTCATAAATAAATTTATCCATTCAACCCGATCTAGAGAGAATCTAGCGCTCCACTCCTTCCAGATTAACTGTCATTAAAAATCCTTCCCAACGGTTTCGGTCAAAGAGTCTTCGCTAGAGCTTCCTCGAAGTCGTGCAGGAAATGGACTTTACTGCAAGGCCGAGATCGGCTGCGCTTGACTCGATCATACTTTCTTCAACAACCCTGTGAAACACAAGGTAACACATGCGAAAGAAAAGGCGCATGGTACATACACAATATCCGTTCATTAATCACACATTTAAATCTATTTCATCATTCAAAAACTATATGCGATATACCAGTTATTTAGAGAGTCAATGGGGTAATAAATGTAGTCAAGACAACACAATAAGCTTCAAGAACATGAAAGTGTTTTGCTACAGGATATCCCCATAAAAGGTTTCAAAAGAGTTTTAAACAACCAGAAATAACAAAAGTAAAAGCATTAAAAGTTTATCATAATATCCAAACTATGAGCACATTTTGGGCTCATCATTCTACCCCCTACTTAGCCCAATGCTGGTCCTCTAGCATTAACTTTCCTGGTGGTTTCTCTGAAATCAGTGGTTGTAACATGACTCTGAAATGGAGTTCCAAACAGGTGTAATAAAATCCTCTAAAAGTCTGGCACCTCTCATACTTACGGTCTTCTAAATCATCATTAAGATTTGTAGCCTGGTGAGGATAAAGGGGCCACATTAGCATAGGAGGTCTGAATGTCAATGGCAACCATAGTTCAAATTTCTTTTGAAGTCCCAATTGTATATATATGCTTGATCGTTTAAGAGCTGCTGTGAAATTTAGGGGACTGTGAGGTTCGGACCTTCTTAGCCCAACAGTTAATCTTTCCCACTTTTTTCTCACTTCTGGTGTATGACAGTCTCCAAAATGAATATGGCTGTGCCTGAAATTCATCATATACCTGCTTCCTGAGATCAAATATTTTCTCTCTAGCTGTAGTATTATTAATGCCATATGTCAGAGTAAACCAGGTTTTCAACATTGCATGGGGGTTTGAACTTTGAGAGCGTAATGGAACAGGCTCATTCCTTTCAGCTTCCTCATATGTTTCCCATTGCCTGCATACATAAATAAAATTCACATATAGAATTTCTTAACCAATTAGGGGCTGCCTGGTATGCATCGTAAAATTCTTTAGCAGTGTGAAGTATAGGATCTTGATTTCTGGAAATTCTCATTAGTTGGAACCATAAGAATTGTTCCTTAAGGCACAGAGCATAAAATTTGGGTGGTGGTCTGCATTCCATAATCTGACCAGTTACTTTTAACATTTCATCCATTTTTGCTTTTAACTAAAAAATTTCTTGTTTCTGACTTTCAATTTCTTTATTCAGTTTCTTTCTTTCTACCTCCCATAGACTTTGTTGCATGTCAGTCTGGGCTATATGCTAAAAAGTTAGGGTTTGCAATGTAGCTAGTTCCCAGTTAGCTTTGAAATATTCCAGAAACTTAATCAAAAACGTCTTCTTATAAAGAACAATGGCTTTACAAGTTGCAGAGGGAAATGTAGCTTCACTAGGCACATCCAATTGTTCATTCTATTCCTGCTCTTACTGTAGGATGAATTCTGGTTGCTGTGGTGGAGAAGACTGTGCTTCCTCCGAAAACTGTATAGTAGTGGTAGCCAAGTGATCAAGACTTGGTAACCCTTTTTCATTATGCCCCATTTCTTTTGTCTCAACTTGTCCCTCTTTAGGAACGAATGAACTCTGTGCAACATTCTCGAACACATTATGAGAAACATCAAATTCAGACTCGACAGACTCTTCTAAAATTACAATAACCTTTGGTTGAGGTGAAACAGGGGAGGTCTTACATTGTTTCCTTGTGGAAACTCTTCTTGGCATTGGTGCGGCTGCAGGAGGTGTTCTGGTAGCCTTCATCTTTCTGGTCTGCCTAGAGGGCTCTGCCCTACCAGAGGATGATGATGAACTGGTGATAGCAACAGGTGTTGCTGTAGGAGAGACGGTTGCAGGGGAAGATGCTGCAGGAGAAGGGCATTGCCTTTTCTGTTAACGAGGGTCAGATTCTGGGGACCCTTCTGCCTTTGTTTTTCCCTTCTCTTTCCTAGTGGCAGACCTAGTTTGTACCCTAGCAGAGGATTCAGGTGTGAGAGCTGCAGGACCAGGTGCTATAGGAGTAGATGACCCTTGCCCTGTTCTTCTACTGGTATACGCAATTTCTTTTTTCTTTTTCTGAGACCATAGGATAAGTACCCTAGGGGGTTGTGGAATTTGCAAGCTCTTTTGGTCAATGAATTGTTGCCAGGAAAGAGGTGAGACATTTCTCAAAGAGCGTTCAATCAATAATTTGATAAGGCCATGGTGAGCAATAAAATTATCTTTCCCCTATTGGGTTCTATGGGCACTTTGTTCCAGAAATTTTAACAAGAAATTTAGAACATTTACAACTAACCCATGCCTCATATGACTTAATAATTTGAAATGATAAGAATGAAGGTAGGAGAAACGACCTTCACAGATTAAATACCTGATTATGTAAGCAGCATATTCTGCATAAGGAGAAGGTAACGATATGTGCTTGCATCCCTGCTTGGAGACTTCCAAAGGTTCATCAGTGGGTATTGAGAATTCAGCCCTTGCAAAAGCAACATCTAAAGAAAAATTTTCTCCAACGGCTGAAAGCCCGGTTACTTTAGCAATTCTGTCTTCAGTTGCAACAATCATTAGACCCCATACAGTAGCTTCCCCTTCAGAAAGGGTTCTCAAAAATTCTCCAGCAGCCTCCTCATCAAAAGCATTTAAACTCAAGAAGTAGTTTAACTATCCACAGAGGATGAATGCCTGGACTGTTTGAGGATTTTGCAATAATAATTCATGAGCTACAGGTTCATGTCGCACTAGCTGACCACCCATGTTCACAGTTTTTCCCCTAGCTGCACTCAACACCCTGCTGAAAATTCAAAATTTTTCCTCTCTGTTTCCCTTTATGTTCTGTTTTTTTTTTCTGTCGTGCCGTCACATTTCTCCCTTTTCCAAAAATAAAATTTTTCAATAAGCAGTTTTGATTGTAATTTATAAGAAAAACATGCAAATGAAAAGGACATGCAATCATATTTAGAAGGTACCAGAAAAATAATAAAGAAATATTATTTGTGTAGTTGTGGCAGCGGCGAAAAGACAAGTTTTAAAAGGTGGATTACCCTGCCCCCTACTTAGAGTATGACATGTGTCCTCACATGTACTAAAAAATAGCTGGAGATCGGGTAATAATGACCGGTACAGGCATAGCAGTAAATGAATAGAATAAAATAAATTAAATATGCGATAACAAAAGATATGGCGTACCTTTGATAATTGCATGTACCTGTGAAGAAAGATGATGATATCTTCATGAGGTGACAGTTGGGAATGATGTCATAATGAAGGGTGATGCAGATGGATGAGGTGGATGGGTGACGTGGGCGGACGAGATGAATGGATGGAATGGATGGATGGGATGGATGGATGGAAGATAAAGAAGTGGGATGTGGCGACAAGTGAGAATGGAGAAAAATGGTTTCCTTAAAAAGAAAACCTTTATTATGAGCACGCTTTTTTTAAAATTATGGTAAAGCTGCAGGAGAAAGGCTAAAGCCTTCAGCTGCAGGAAGAGTAGCGGGAGGATCCTGAACGAACTGTTGCATAAATTCTTCCTTCGATACTAGTTTATGGTACAACCAGAGTCGGTGGCCATTAACTAGTAATTTGAAATGGACTAGATCAATTGTCACTAGCTGTACAGCTCCGTTGTCGAACACATTCTCAACTTCATAGGGACCAAGCCAGCGTGTTGTGAGCTTGATATCTAGAATCATATAATAGAGCCCAATCACTAGTAGAAAATTTTTTGGTTTTGATGTGTTGATCATGCCATTTCTTTCTTTGTTGTTGGACTGCTTCGGTATGCTGCAGGGCAGCTTTTTTCATTTCGTCCAAAGCATTTAGCTGCAGGAGTTGTTCCTTCTATGCTTCAGATATTCCCATATTGAGTTCAAGAGCTGTCCTCAAAGTTTTGTGCTCAAATTCTATGGGAAACATGGCTATTTTCCCATAAAGCAGCTCAAAAGGTGTAAACCCAGTTGTTGTCTTTCATGTAGTTCTGTAGGCCCAGACTGCTTCAGGAAGTCTACTACTCCAATCATTTCTATGGAGCTGCACTGTCTTTGTTAGGATCGCCTCAATTTCTCTGTTTGTAACCTCTGCCTGACCATTGGCTTGAGGATGATAAGGGCTAGATTTCCTATGTTTGATTTTATAGTCATTCATTAGTGCAGTGATCAAATTGGATGTGAACTGTGCTCCCTGATCAGTTACAAGCTCTCTAGGAACTCCAAATCTAGTAAAAATTTGTTCATACAGAAATTCAGCAACCTTATTATCTCTAGCATGAGTCATAGCTTTTATCTCAACCCATTTTGTTACATAATCCGTGCAAACTAGAATGTATGACTTGCCATTTGATGGTGGATCAATTGGTCCTACAAAATCCATTCCCCACTTATCAAAAGGGGTGACTATTACCTGTGGATATAGTGGCATTTCATCTGACTTGGTTGGTCTTCCCATACGTTGGCATCTGTCACATTTCCTTGTATAGGCCACAACATCCTTATGTAGCATTAGCCAGTAGTACCCTATTGTAAGAACCTTCATTGATGTTCTCTTTGCTGCAAAATGTCCCCCACATAGTTCATCATGGCAAGTATGCAAGATATTATAAGTCTCATCTTCTTTTACACATCTGCGCATCACTTGATCAGGTACAGTATAAAACAAATAATTTGCAATCCATAAAAAGTTAAAACTTTTCTCTATTAACAATTTCTTTTCTTTTGGAGAAAAGTGAGTTGGTATTCTACTTGCTGCTAGATAATTGGCAATGTCTGCATACCATGGAGTATGTGTAGTAATGGAAAACAAGTGTTCATCTGGGAACCTATCATCAATGACATCGTGTTCAGCAGGTGCAGCTATTTGAAGTCTTGATAAAAATTCAGCCACAACATTAGTTCTTCCTAGTTTATCAATGATTGTGATGTCAAATTCTTGTAACAAAAGGAGCCATCTTGCTAATCTACCAGAGATGGCAGGTTTGTTCATCAGATACCTGATTGTTGCATGGTTAGTGTGAACAAATATCTGATAACCGGTGACATAATGCCTAAACTTATTCAAAACATACACTACTGCGAGCAATTCCTTTTCTGTAACAGTATAATTTAGCTCAGGGCTTTGAAGGTTCTTGCTGATAAAATAGATAGCATACTCAATTGAATTTTCTTTTTGACTTAAGACTGCCTCTATACCAAAATTAGAGGCATCAGCATGTATGTGAAAAGGAAAATTTCATATTAGATCTTGAAGAACAGGGGCTTTAGTAAGCAAGTCTTTTAGTTGCAGGAAAGATTTTTCACAGGCCTCCGTCCACTCAAATTGAGAATCCCTAGTTAATAAGGCATAAAGTGGACTGACAATTTTACTGAAATCTTTTATAAACCTTCTATAATACCCTGCATGGCCAAGGAAGCTTCTGACATCCTTTTGTTTTGCAGGAGTTTGTAAATTCAGAATAACTTCAATTTTAGCAGGGTCAACTTGAATTCCATTCTTGGAAATATGATGGCCTAAAACAATACCTTCTTCCATCATTATAAAACATTTTTCACTGTTTAGAGACAAATTTTTCTTTCTGCACCTTTTCAATACTTTTTCTAAATTCACCAGTGCTTCTTCAAATGTGACTCCATAGGTAGTGAAATCATCCATATAAATCTCCATACAGTCATGAGATATATCAACAAAGATACTAATTATTGCTCTCTGAAATGTTGCTGGCACATTGCATAGACCAAAAGGCAAGACCGAGTAAGCAAATGTTCCCCATGGACAGGTAAAAGTGGTCTTATTTTGATCTTTAGGGGTAATTTTTATCTGATTGTACCCACTGTAACCATCCAAAAAAGAAAAATAGCTTTTGCCAGACAGTGATTCGAGTACTTGGTCTACAAACGGTAGTGGAAAGTGATATTTTTTAGTGGCAGTGTTCAACTCTCTGTAATCTACACACACTCTCCATTTTCCACCTTTCTTAGGGACAATAACTAATGGAGAAACCCACTGACTGTCAAAGATTGGGTAAATAAAATCAGAATCAAATAATTTTTGAAGCTCATTTTTAACTATTTCTCTAAGTGTTGGATTTACTCTTCTTTGAGGCTGCCTAACTGGTAAAAAAATTTCTTTGATATAGATCCTATGAGTAGAAATTCGAGGATCTATTCCTTGCATGTCCCCATATTCCCATGCAAAAGCTTTATGCTGATCTTGTAGCATTTTTAATAAGACAGCCTATTGGGATTGTGACAACTTGCTATTGATATTCAAACAGTGACCTGGAGACAATTCTATCTGCTTAGTGAGATTACTCATAGAATCTACAGGTGATGTTTGTACCTCTTGTGGAAGCAAGTTATGAAAAATTATAGGAAGTTTAGGCAACAAACTCTCAAAATTTAGTTGCTGCAGGAAACATTGTAGATGGCTACTATTTGGATCAGATAAACTATCCGTATCGGAGTTAAACTGCAGAATTTGAAAAAGCAAGGCATCCTCATTCTGAAGTTGTGAGAATGGATCATTTTGAAGCATCATTAATTGAACCAACGAATTGGCTTCTTCAGTTTCTTCCCCCACATCTGGCCAAACAGGTTGGGACAAATCTGGTTGAGGTCTAGCAGGCAGATACAAAGCTAATTTTTTTGTGGACTGTCCATCAGAAATAGTCATATCTCCAGAATGACATCCTATAAAAGCATCAGTAGTGGCTAACCATGGTCTACCAAGGATAACTGGATACCCTCCTAAAGTTTCCTTAGCTGATAATATTGTGAAATCAGCTGGATACTCCCAAGATTCAAGAGTGACAATTACCTCTTCCACCATTCCATCAGGTTTGACTGTGGAGCTATCTGCAAGTTGCAGAACTGTAGGTGTAGACCTAATGTTTAGAATGCTCAAGGAGTTCATAGTATGCTTTGTCATGACATTAATGGCAGCACCTAAGTCAATCAAAACATTTTTCACAATTTGGCCATTTATATGTATTTGCACTATAGGACTTCCAGGGTCAATATACTTTGGAATGACTGCATTTCCCAACATTATATCAGCCAATTTCCCTAAGACATGAATTGTTTGGGGATCCTTTTTCTTCCATCCAGGCTTCTTCAAATAGGCCTCTTTAATAGCTTTTCCAAAAATGAGAACATCTTTAATAGCCTGAAATAAAGGGATTTGAATTTGAACATTCTTGAACTGATCCAAAATGTCAAAAGTGGGTTCTTCCATGGATTTAAATGCAGTACTTTGCAACCTCTGAGGAAAAGGTGGTTTGTCTTGATTTTGCAAAATAGGCTCCTTAGAAACCGTATCAGTTATAGGCATATGCTCAGTAGGAACAACAGGTGCAGTAGATTCTTCAAGAGGAGAATCTGGTATTTCAGTAATTAGAGGCGGTTGTGGAGCAGGTAGAGTGGTTCCAGACCTTAAATGGATATAATTAAAGTTTAAGGCATAAGCTTGATATTGGTTGGCTTCAGCAAGATACATAGGCTGCTGTGGCTGCTACTGTTGCTTATTATTGAGATTTGGCAACGGCTGGGCAGGCATAGGCGTTTGTTTTGGAGGGCCAATATTTGTGGTAGGTGCTACATGAGGTGGCATGAGGACCTATGGTTGTGGTTGTGGAAGTTGCAGAAACCCAAGGGACTGGTTTTGCCATTGCTGAGGACCTCTCCATTGAGGATTCTGCTACCAGTTACCTAGAGGTGGGGTCCATTGTCTTTGTGGCTGCTGCCAACCTCCTTGATGAGATTGCCATTATGGGGTCTGATAATTAGGCCAACTTGGTCGAGATGTATTCCAAGGTGGAGGTAGTCCATATGTAGGTTGCCATTGATTATTATAGCCAGAATAAGGATTACCAAAAGTCAAAGGATCTTGAGGCATACCTTATCTTTGAGCCCATGGTCTCTTTTGTGCAACAAAGAACACTTGATCATCATCACCTTCTACTGGCTTAAAGTCAGTAGGTAATTGCTTAGCTTCCAGATTAGCCACCATCTTGCATCTGCAGTCATGTTTCTTCTATCTACAGTATGGACAAAACTCGGCCAAAACTGCCTCGGCTGCCTCAAGTTTCTTCTGAGCTTGCATAGTGTCCAATTGTGTAGCCATATTATTGATGATATCCTGCTTGAAGTCAGGCAGCAAATTTGTTATCTCCATCCTGGAAACTCCACCGGAAGAAGATTTACCCACTATAGCTTGATAACCTCTACCCTTCTTCACATTTGCTCAGGAGTAATTAAGACATATTTTCTTAATATCATCCCAAGGCAGTTGGGTTATATCACTTCCTCCCATCAGGTCCAGAGTTTCTATACAGACATCACTGATCCCTCTTAGAAATAGTAGTTTCTGAGAGTCTTCATTGAGAGTATGGTTTGAGTTCTTTTTCAGAGAAAACATGAATCTTGAAATATAATCCTCCAAACTTTCATCTTCCTTCTGCTGAATCCTGAATATATCGTCTCCCTTACTACCACTTTTACAATATTCCTTATATTTCTCAAGGAATTTGGTTTGCATGGCTGCCCAACTATCTACAACACCTCTTCTCAGACTCATGAACCATTTGAGAGCTCCTTCTTTCAAGGTGGAAGGAAATAATTTCAGTTTGTGAGCATCTGAGGTATAGTCATAACTGCGACAAAGGATATCGAACTCAAACAAGAAAGTTTCAGGGTCCTCCATGACTAGGCCATAGAATTTTGGAAGTAGTGAAGAAGGTATATTCTTAAGATTGTCAGTATCTCACTGGGGAACAATGGGAAACTCAAAAGCGGGAGGTGGATTAGGTGGGTTATTTGCCATATTGGCTTGCTGGAATAACAGAGCGAATGGATTTTCCTCAGGTTCTGCGTTAGCTGGGTTAAATGGTAGTTCAACAAACAGGTTTTCAGGGAGGAACCTTCCCAGTGCGTCTCTTCTTCTATGCATGCAATAGAATAGATGGTATTTAGAAAGAACTTGAAAATACTTAAACAACTGACTGAACTATTGTTAACAATGAATTTAGCAAGTTCTTAGATTGACACCTTCCCCAACAACGGCACCAAAAATGGTCGTGCCCACAAAAGGATATGAAAATAAGAATAAAACCTTTCCTAGGAATTGGACATTCCAGCAGGTGACTAATATCTCTTTATGGACGTCCATTTACTTGTCAAACCAGGGAATGTATACTTTAAATGGCGTGGCACAATATATGCACTAAGAACTAGTTTCGGTCATGACTTAACAGAAATAAATACCTGGAAGGAATTCTGTCTACGCTACAGAAAGGTAATGCAAAGTTATTTTAACTCAACCATGATTTGATTAAAACAGAAACCATAACAACTACGACTGAAACACAAACTATGAACTGGCCTTATGATACAGGAACATGCACAAGGATGGATTCTCGATGCTGCAGGAGCAATACAAGACCGAGTTTGTATAGAAACTTCAAAGATGAAAGCTAACTGATGATCAACAGAAAATAACAGCTAACTAACTAACTACAGATACTTACTAAGTGGGCCCCCTTAGGAAGCATCTACTGGTTACGCAAGTGCTGAACTCAGAACTTCATCAAACTTTATTCATGAAAACATAATGGTATACATTGCTTTGTGGATATGGAAACTTAACAACAAACTCTGTTTCTTGTCATACAGATTTTTCTTTTCATTATTACATGATATTTGCTATATCCCTATCACTATGCTTCTATCTTACTTCTAACTATCATCTCCCTTCTCACTCGCGCAGGAGGAGTACTTTATTTAAAATCAGGAGAGCAACTAACTAACTAACCCTATCAAAGAAAGACGTGGAAGTAAAGTGTATCCCAGAATCAAGGAACAAAATTCATAAATAAATTTATCCGTTCAACCCGATCTAGAGAGAATCTAGCGCTCCACTCCTTCCAGATTAACTGTCATTAAAAATCCTTCCCAATGGTTTCGGTCAAAGAGTCTTCACCAGAGCTTCCTCGAAGTCATGCAGGAAATGGACTTTACTGCAAGGCCGAGATCGGCTGCGCTTGACTCGATCATACTTTCTTCAACAACCCTGCGAAACACAAGGTAATAGATGCGAAAGAAAAGGCACATGGTACATACATAATATCCATTCATTAATCACACATTTAAATCTATTTCATCATTCAAAAACTATATGCGATATACTAGCCATTTAGAGAGTCAATGGGGTAATAAATGTAGTCAAGACAACACAATAAGCTTCAAGAACATGAAAGTGTTTTGCTACAGGATATCCCCATAAAGGTTTCAAAAGAGTTTTAAACAACCAGAAATAACAAAAGTAAAGGCATTAAAAGTTTATCATAATATCCAAACTATGAGCACATTTTGGGCTCATCAATCATGAGAGACAAAACCATTTGTATTTGTTGATGAAGATTTGTCTCACCTTCCAAAAGGCACCTTTTAGTTGTTGTGTTCGTTTATCCATGTGCTCCCAAAATTCATTCCATGTATTCCAAGCTCGAAGGAAGAAAAGCATAAAATGAAGAAAAAGGAAAAGGACAAAGTACCTCCACGTCTGCATCCGTATCATCAATTCACATTGGAGAGAATACAATATTTTAACATTACTTTATCAAAGGCCTAATTTGTATTAGTTCCAAGCCATACATTATATTTTCCCTACTGTTACTCTCCGTTGTTGCAGAATTAAGACCAAAATTGCACTAACCACCCCCACAACAACTACCTAATCCTCCAAGACATCAAGATACTTGTCTTTCCATGACTAAAAATCCTCTTTCAAAGGCCAATTGAATCCAATGGCACTATCAACCATTGCCCTATATGGAGCATATTTGTTTACTACCTAGTTGGCTTCCTTATGAAACTCCTCCAGGGAAATCCCTGCTTGGGGAAGCACATCCATACTACTCTTTAGCATTTTCATGTTAGCCCCTTCACAAATTATGGCTTCTTGAGTCTCAATTACCTCATTTTATTGCTCCTTCCAATCATGTAGGGACTTGACCTCACCATCTTCAGTTTGGATGTTTGGGAGCAGACCAAAATTCATCTCATCAAAATTCTTAACCAAATCCCTTATTTTTTCCTCCAATGGATCGATCTTTCATTGGAACTCTTGGATTCCACTTACAAGCCTATGGGTAGGATGAAGGTTGTCTAGCTTGTTAACATCATGATTTGATCCAACAACCATGACCTTGAGGTCTTGGTATCTTGGAATCCATCTCTTAATGAGTGGGATAGCCACTTCCTTGTCCTTATCAAATTTTTTGACAACATCAAACATGGATGAGTAATTAGCATGGATGCTAATCAATCTCTTTTCAATTCTCCTATTTAGATGCTCCAACACTGATGTCACAATCTTCAAATTGCTAGTAAGGATCAATCTGCCCTGTTGCCTACATCTTTCCTCATAGATCTTTAACTTTTCAAGCAAGTCTTCCTTGATAATTTCTTCTGCCTAATGTGTGCTTGAGGTGCTTGGTTCTTCAACTGATATAGTTACATTTCCCATATTGTAAGGCATAATTTCCAGTGAAATATCTATGGGAGTAGCAGGGGAAGAAGATGTTTGCTCTTGTGGTGTAGAAGGAGATGCAAAATCTGTTTGAATTAGCACATTTGTTGCATATTTTTATTCTTTTCTTTTAATAGTGCCATTTCAGTTTGCAATTCCATAATATTTTTTTGGCCTTTGCCATATTCAACTAGCAAATCATTGTACATATTTCTAAACTTCTCTTTCTCTGCAGTGACAAAATCTATTGTTTCCTTTGTAAATTAGGAAACATTCACTGACATTGTGGTTGTTTCAATTGTAGAGGTATCTAATACCCACTTGATGATCAACCCTCCCCTATAATCTGTAGAAGGCTCTTCAACTTTTGGCTTCTTTGTGCTTGAGGCTAGGTTCCAAATTTCTAATGTGTCCCATTGCTCACTAAAGGTAGACCCTTGCAGTGCAATTGTTGCTTCCTCTTCTGAATTGCAAAGAGGCTTATCATATCTCCTCACTATGTCAAAAGTAATGGCCAAAGTAAGGTCCCATTCTGGGAGTAGGAAAAGACCATTCTTTCTTACTAATTCTCTACCCTCTTGTGCTATTATGCCTTGGAAGCTTTCTTTCATTTCTTGCATAACTTGATCCTGTATAACCTTATCAGGCAACTGGGGGTTCAGGCTCCTCTTCTTGGAAAAATTAGTAACATACTCACCCTTCTTAGCTCTCCAAGAAAATTCCATGAAAGTAGAGGACTTGTCAAATGAGTCATCATCCATGAACTATTTGCAAGCCTCTTCCCTAACATGATTTGTGTTGTTCATGCCAGTGAGGTCCACCTTGCTTGGTTTGAGGCCCATTTATTGTGAATCTCCCTAGGGGGAGAAGGCATACCTTGTTGCATTTCTTCCTCAATAACAAGTATTTCATCCTCAGAATCCTCGACATAGTCCACCAAGCCACTTGATTCTACTTTTTACTTCTTATGAGGTGGCTACCTTGGTGGTTATGAAACCCTATGTGGTGAATCAACCTCAATAGTATCAAGACCAGTTGACCTTGGGGGAGATAATGGTGACATTTCATGTGCCAGTGAAGGGATTCTTGGTTCCTCTTATTGGGAAGAGGTGGTCACTATTTGCTTTTCCTTCACCCTATGTTTCCTCCTTGTGAATACTAGTGTTCTTTTTGGGGGATGGTAGGTTGGTCTCTCCTTTGTCACAGGGGTTTTCCCCTTGCCTTGTTCCTCTTCTACCATAGCTTTCCCCTTGTCTTGAACTATCCTTTCTTCTTTCAATTTCCCAACTATTTGCTCAAAATTTTGAAATACATATTTGAATCTTTGAATTTCATCCTTTATGTGTCTAAGAGCCAAGAACTATGGGTATTTTGATTAAATTTCCTTTTCCATTTTATTTAAGGAAATCCATTTCATCTTCCTATAATCTTGCTTCTAGAAGTAAAAGATATCCCTTATCAGATCTTCGGGAAAATAGAAGTTGTGGATGAACCTAGAGCTACAAATTCTGGCCTTAATTCCTCCCATGAAACCCTCAGGATCATAACTTCTAGCTTTATCCCTCTTCATCTCATATGTCTTGAGGATAACAATAATCTTTATCCATCCTCCTTCTTTCATGCCATAATCAAAGAAAACAATGTATGCAAGGAAAATGGTTCCCTTCCTTTGATTTTGTAGGTGATTATCTTCTACATTCCCTAGTTGCAAAATTACTTCTAGAAAACCAACCCTTAGTGGCACATCTCTTGGAAATATGTGGGGTACTACACTTGTTCCATTCACCCTCAAAATTGTGTAGCTTGGGTAGGGAATAATGTCTCCTCAATTATGCTCAATGTTCAACTCAGGCCTCCTATCTTTAGGCCTCAAGAAGTCATGCAATGCTACAAGGATTCTTGGCATATTAAAAATAAAAACCTTCCTCAATTTGGAAGCAAAAACATTCTAAAACACCACAAAATTGGACTGCCTGCCATTCTTGTCAAGGAGTTTGGTCCAACATTGGATAGGTAGATCCATATCACCCTCCTTCCTGACTAATTTCATATCCTTTCCAAAATAACTTTCTCCCTTATGCAACAACATATGCATGAATAAAGAATACCAATAGAACCTTACCCCATTTTCACCATTTTTCAGTGCAACTAGGCCCTCATGAATCTTTTCATCCAAGTATGACCCAAATTAATAGAGTGTGTTCATGTAGGGTGTTGAGTGTGAGAAGCCATATACATTTTAGCCATGAGCATACTTGTAGCTGGGTCAAAACCTAAGATTTGGTATAGGGAATAGAATTTCCTTTGAAAATATGTCACAAAGTAATTGATAGGGAATGACTCTTTATTTGATGGACCTAAAATGATCTTCCCTTGACTTTTAATAGATGCCAAGAAATTCTGCAATACTGAGATCTTGAATTTATTTCTTACTTTCTCATATTTGGCTCTGAGTGCCTTCTTATCAACCTTTACCATATATTCACCCTAGTCAGTTAAATTGAAGACCTTAGTAATTTCTTCCCTAGTGACCTTAACCATTTCTATGCCATCATAGGTTCTTACAATTCTAGAAACTGGGTCATAGTACACTGCAACCAATCTCAAGAGATCAACATCCATGTATATACATTAGGCACAACCACTTTTCCCATGCTAATCTCTAGGGGTTACCAATAGGGATGCCACAATTTTTGTTACCAAACTAGTAGTTGAATTCCGCCCATCCAGTGTGGGGTAATGTGTCATCATTGATAGTGCATTGTTTATCAATGAGCCCATCTACAATTTGAGTGCCTTAGAATAACAACTAACCCTTGGGTTTATTAGATGTTGATGGTTTTAATTGGTCAACTAGGTCTTGAGAGAGAGGTCTTTTCTTCTCTTCAAAAGTTTGGGCTTGTGAAGGAGCCATAGTTATAGGTTTTTTTGCAAGCTAGGGTTTTCTTTAGAGAAATAATAAGCTTACAACTAGGGAATGAGTTTGACACCAAGACATAATAAAATTTGACAAACTTATTGTTCACATTCAACATCAAACTTTAAAAGAAATGCAAGCAACTAAGAAATCTATTGAAGATATGAATGAATGAGAACCCTTAGCAAATTTGCAAGAAATAGAAAGTAGGATGTCGATTATACTTATGATTTTGTAGAAGTTTTGAAAACCCTAATCTCTAGATGCCAAATGAGCTTAAAATTTGCAGTGAGAAATACTTAGATGCATTGAATGCTATAATGAATTGAAATTATGCTTTAAAATAGGATTTTATGGCTTTAAAGCAAATCAAATTGGTAGTTCGATGTCGTATCCACCATTACTGTTTGCTTGTGTGAACCAGAATGACTTATTTGGCCTCAATCATGAACTTTGAATTTTAGCCATTGATCCTCTAGTGAGATGGCCTGACAAACAATTTAGATTAGGTCAAACAGGTTTGAAAATATGACCATATACGACTATCGCCATCGACCAATCAAAATAAGCCTTGTGGATTTGTCTCCAAGTCATCCCGTGGGCTCCACCATCTCCATAAGCCTTTGTAAGTGGCTACATGTCATCTCTCTGCTTCCCCTCTAGGTTTAACCCATTTGCAACTTATGACAATGGGGAGGTGGGGAATGACCCAGGCCAAATTTGGTGCCTCTAAATTATATGCATTTTACCTTTTGGAGCCTTTCACATTAGTGCATAACCCTTAGATCCAGCAAACAACTAGGATTAAAACATATTGCGTTGAAATTCACCATGTGTCTAAATAGGCCCTTTAGTAGCTCAACTGTTAATGTTTCCCAACCTTATGCCAAAATATTTCCAAAATATTTCATACCTCATTATAGTTCCTTAACGACCTAGATTGCACCACGTGGCACCTCCCCGCTTCCCTTGTGAGGGATGGGAGATGTAGGTGGGTCCCCTATGGGCTAGTGGGGGATGGTTAGGATTAACTCGAGCCATCTCATCTTGACCATTGATTACTTAAAGCTTGATCTTTGAAAGGACCAATCAACAATTCTTGCCGATGTTCATCTATCTCTTCGATGAAATATATCTGCATGTCCACATGACATCACCTTCCTCACTATCTGGTCCCACCTAGCTCTACTGCAAGCACCATCCAATCAGCAAGGCTTGATCACATCCATTGATCAATCATCATTGTTGTGTCAAAGGGAATTCAAAGTAGCTCCCACTGACATGGTGTAGTTCCTTCGATGGTATATTATCACTTTATCGGAGGGACTCTAAAATGTCTCCTACTGATATTGAGTCTTCTCATCGATGTATCTTGGCACCCACCCGCTAGCCCGTTGAAATATTTTAATGGATATTAAAAAATAACAGGGGAGCAGGGAACGGTCAGGATCAAATCAAATGATGCAATTGCCTACAATAAAAGCTCAAACTTGTACATGCAAATGCTAGCAACTTAAAAGTGGGCCTTGGCTAGATTAACATGGAATGGGGAATATAACTCATGGCCAAGAGTTTAGATCGACAAAAAAATTTAAAACTCAGACTTAGGAACTTGGAAAATATTAAAATCTGTTGAACCTACATTAGTATAAGACATAATTAAAATGATTCAATGGGTAACAATCAAGAACATTAGGCTCAAGGGGCCAGTAACTAGATGGACTCAATGGCATAAGTGGCAACTTAGGAAACCTAAAATGAGCTAATATTGGTCAACAAAGAATTAGAACGCAAGAAAAAGGATTGACAATTAGGGTTTTTAAGAGGGTTTAAGGTAAACATAGACCCTAGAACATGAGTAAGAATGAAACCTTAAGCCTTAAGACACACCCAGATCAAAACAACAATAAGATCATGCAATGCTATTAGTGGAACAAAAAAAATATTGAGGGGTTCTACTAGTGGCTCCAGTTGGGAATGTTTGTTCTTCCAAAAAAAAGCGAGATCATAGAATATCAAGGTTGAAGTAGACCAATATAGATAACCAAAACCAAGAAACTACTTGAACAAGGTAGTCAAACGAAACCAAACCCGACCAAAGAAAACCAAACCTATATACATAGAACATACAAAATTTACAATGTACATGGAAGAGAACATATTTCAAGAGAAATATGGCTTCAAGAACTTTCCATGTACTGGAAGTTCAAGAATTTCACTAGTTAAATCTTGTAAAAAGTAAGAGTCCTCACCATGGGTGTTGCTGATCAGATAAGGGCCTAGCCATAATGCATGAAACTTCCCATGTTTTCCCTTATCTGCATACCTAGCATTCCACACCAACACCATGTCTCCTACTTGAAAATTTCTTGGAGATGCTTTCTTATCATACAGGTTCTTGACCTACAATTGTGCTTTAGCATTCTTCTTCTGGGCATCTCTTCTCATATCATCCACCTCCATCAAGGTGTCAATTATGTGTTGCATCTCATCACACACATCTTCATTGTATTCTTGGACAAATTTATATATCTTCATAAGATTATTCTGAGGTAACCTTGCTGCAATTCCATAGACCAAATCAAATGGAGCATAGCTAGTGGTTTTCTTGATTGTCACCCTATCTGCCCATAGAGCCAACTTCAACTTGGAATCCCAAGCTTGTTTGTTTTGTTCAATGATTCTTTTAATGATCTTCATCAAGCTCTTGTTACTTTGTTTTCCTTGACCATTACCATGTGGGTGATATGGTGAAGAATAAGATACCTGAATCCCATGCTTAGAAAAAATTTTGGTAAATTATTCAGACCTAAAGCACATAGCATTGTTTGAAACAATTTTCTCAGGTACTCCAAATCTAGTTAGTATGTTATCCATCAAGAAATCAATTACTACCTTACTTTTTTCTCTTTTTGTTGGAATTTCTTCCAACCATCTAGTAAAGTAATCTATAGGAATAAGGATCCAAGAGTGACCTCCATTGGACTTGTTAGATATCTCTCCAATGAAATCAATGCCCCATTGCTAGAATGGTTCCTAGACTGCAACTAGTCTAAGTGGTAGATTACTTGAGAACTTAAGCTTCCCAGAGAACCTTTGACATGCATCACATGTTATCACAAGTTTGTGAGCATCCTTGAAGAATATTGGCCACCAAAATCTAGCTCTTAAGACCTTGTGAGCGGTGGTTTTGGCCATGTAGTTTCCTCCGCATACCCCATTGTGCATTCCAGTTAGCAGCTCTGAAGCTTTAGCATTATCAACACATTTCAACATGACACCGTCCGGATTCCTCCACCATAGTTCACCATTAATTATCACATATTTGATGGATTGTAGCTTGAGAGTCATTTTCTCATTATCTGTTAGCCCTTCAAGACATTGCATCTTCTGCAAGTAATAGATAACATTCTTGTACCAATCATAGTCTTGCATATCACAAATATGTGACCTATCAAACTAATCTTCTTGATTTATCTGATTGGCATCCAAATTTTCTTCAGCCATTAGCTTGGCTAACCCTTTATCTCTCACCAACTTGGTGATCTAGATGTCAATGTTAAACTCTTGTATCCTATTTATCCATCTGCATCTCCTACTTGTAACTTCTTGTTGGGTGAAGATGTTTTTAACAACACTTGAAACATATGCAATAATCATAGCTCCGACAAGATAAGTTCTAAATATTTTCACAGCTTTGACCAAGGCATATGATTGTTTCTCAATCATCATATTTCAAGTCTGTAGCATGAACGAACTTGCTAAAAAATGCAACGGGTTGTTTAAAACCCTCTCGATTCTCTTGTAACAAAACTGCAACAATAGTGTGGAATGATGCAAATGAGAAGATTTGCAATGGCTTGGAAAATTTAGGGGTCCTTAGAATTGGTGCCTCCTTGATTTCTTGCTTAATTTCTTGAAAATCACTACTTGGCTCTTTATTCCACTCCACTTTCTTACCCTTCTTCAACATCTTAGATATGGGGCGAGTGATCTCTGCAAAGTTTGTAACAAACCTTCTTAGAAAGTTGATCTACCCAAAGAATGATTGAATTCCTTTCACATTATTTGGCTGAGAACTTTTATCAATGGAAGCTACCCTTTTAGGGTCAATTCTTACTCCTTCCTTTGACACAATATGTCCCAACAACTTTCCTTTAGTGACACCAAAAGCACATTTCTTAGGGTTAAGTGAGATCCCATATTCTAGGCCCTTGATGAAAATTTTCTCCAAGTGCATACAATGATCTTCTTCCTTCTTGGAGTATGCAATTAAGTCATCTTGGTAGATTTCCAAAAATAAATCAATAAAATCATAAAAGGCTACATCCATAGCCCTTTAAAACGTTGCACCTACATTAGTCAAGCCAAATGGCATTCTGACATAGAGATAGTTTCCCCATGGAGTAGTAAATTCAGTCTTATGCTGCTCAGACTCCTTCACTTTAACTTGATTATAGCCAGAAAAACCATCCATCATGGACAATAGCTCGTAGCTAGTCATCTTTTGCAACATGGCTTCAATGTTAGGCAATGGATAATTATCCTTCAATGAGGATATGTTGAGATTCCTGAAGTCAACACATAATCTGATTTCCCTATTCTTTTTTCTTAATGGCACTAGATTAGACACCCAAGATGAATGTCTAATAGGCTTGATTATGCCAACATCTCTTAACTTCACTAGCTCCTCTTGCATTTTTGGTGCTAGGGTGGGACTGATAGGTCTTTGCTTTTGTTTGAAAGGCTTTGCATTAGCCTTTAGAGGAATCTCATGCTGAAACAATTCCTCCGTATACACCTTTAGGTCATCATAAGACCAAGAAAAGACATGTCTGTATTTCCTCAACAAAGCAATCAACATTGCTTTGATCTTGGGCTTCATTTTCTTTCCCACATAAACCTTTTTAGGAGCATTTTCAGTTCCTAAATTCACCTCTTCTAGATCTTCTAGATGGGTGGCAAATGTCTTGGTGTTGCTTTTATCTTGGTTGTCAAAGACTCTTTCCAAGGCTACAAGGCCTTTAGGAATCTTATTAGTCTTTAGCTGAATAGCTTTATTACCAAAGATTGTTTCCTTTCCATCCACTATCTCAAAAAAATCTCCAAAGTCAATCTCCTAACTTTCATACTCATCTACACATTTCAAAAATCTTAAAATGTCTTCATGATCATTGAACACTTGCAAATTTTGTATATTGTAAGGGATTGAAGGCCTTGTTTGCACCTCTACTTTGGAGATACCAGCAAAAGTTATATCATTAGTCCTGAGTGCAATATTTTCCAACAAATATGCCACTCTATTTTGGCCTCTTTCCATCCAATTAATTCCAAATGCATCAAATTTTTTAATGGAATCCCAAATGATATTCCTATATTGCTTCAATCTCTTTTTCTTTGATTAAAACCTAGATCTAACTTGGGATATCACCAATTTTGGATCACCAATTACTTTCAGCTTCTTTATCCCATGTTTTTTTGCTAATCTCAACCCCAACAACAAGGCCTCATATTCTACCATGTTGTTTGTACAAAAAAATGACAAGGTGAAATAAAACTTGAATGTATTTCCACTAGGTGAAACTAATAATATCCCTACGCCCAATCCTTCTTTGGAACTTGCACCATTGTCAAAAGATCATCATTATTAGATAATTTTGTAATCTCTTTCTCAATAGGTGTAGGTTTCCTACCATTTTACCTTGGTAACTCTTTTATCCTGAAATCACTAATTTTAGTATCAACAAAGTGGACTGTATCATCATTAGGGACATGTTCAATTATGAGTGGAACTCTTGATTCTCTAACCAGTTTGACGTCTTTTCCATCAATTAGGAAAATATCAAAAGACATATCACACTGCATACTACCCCCCATGGAGGCACTCCATCTTCTTGACAACAACATTCCATAATTTGGTGGAATGTCTACCACTGTCACATTCATTTTAAATTTTTTCTTTGAGAATTCAACTAATTTATATGGGAGTTCATAAATCAAACCAATCACAGGGACTTCCCTAGAATCCATAGCATAGTGTTTTCCATGGAAATATCAATTTGCAATCCCATTGCCTCTGTAATATTAACTGGCATGATATTATTAGATGCTCCTAAATCAATCATATAATTCTTCAAGAAATTTCCATCAACAATTAGAGTTACAAAAAATGGATCTATATTTCCAGGACAGGCAGTTATTGAATTTCCTAGATAAATGAGAGGGATCTCAATGATCGTTCCATCAACCTCCTTTTACTTCCCTTCCTTCCCACTCAATTTGGGTGGAGTAGACACCACTAATTCATTAAAGGATGTAGTAGCATCATTGATAAGGGCTACTTCCTTTTGTTTATGCTCATCAATTCTCATCATTTCAAGCAAGGGGATAAAGACCTTTACTTGAGAAAGTAATTGAAACATATGAACACCTGAGTATATTTTAGGTAGATCAATTAGTATCATACCATGTTTGGTGTTTCTCTCCTTCTATTGCTCACCTTTCTTTTAAACTTTAGGTTTGGATTCCTTCTTCTTAGGCTCTGAATTCTATTTTTGTGTCTTCACCTTCACAGTAGGAGAGATGACTTCTCCATCAACCTTTGGTTTCTCATCCTTTTTTGCCCAATTTTTTTCTTCCTTCCCTTCCTTGGCTTTTGCTCCATCCACTTTATTATCAGTCTTTGATTCTTTTCCTTTTGTATTATGCTATTTGATAAAGAGACTGCCATCCTTGCATTGATCTCCACCCACCGTTATATTTCTCAGGTTGTAGGAACCTCTTGCTTGTGTGGCCAAGGCTACTTCAAACTTTACAATTTCCTTATCTGAGGGTCTCCTTAGAGACACATCTTCCTCAGCTATTTCCAATGTGCACACTTCATGATCATAATCATTATCTTCATTAGGGAGAATTTTCTAGTGATATGCACTTGCTCTTTTCCTTTGGTCATCCACATCAATTTCATGGGACTCCTCATCGGATGAATAGTCATCATTAGAAAAATCAAACTCAGTCATATTCACATTAACTTCAACATCATCCTCGTGGGACTGATCATAATCATTTGGTACACCTTGTTCAACCTACACCAATTTTACAACTACACATTGGTGGGGAGAGTGGGGCAACTAACAAACCATACACCAAGGAGCTTCATTAGTGAAATTTGTAGAGTGCTTTTGCAAAGGATCAGGTGTGACCTAATCTTGTTTATTCTTTTGATTATTGGGGATTGGATTTTCTTTCTGTCAATTGGTTTTGTAAGGGTAATCCTAGAGCCTTGGGGGCTTTTAATTTTTCTAGAACTGTTGTTTGTCATTTCCAAGCCCTTTTTCATTTTTTTTAACAGTGTATTTAATATCTTTGAGGGTACTCATCACCTTATCCCACTTTTCATCATAAGTAGGATTTGAGCTAGAGGCTTTTTCTTGTCTATCCTTGGGATTCTTCAAGATTTTGACATCATCTCTTCTTCCCACCTTTCTTGAAGCTCTTCTATTGCTTTCAATGTGTAGAGAAATTTTGAATGCATCCCTCAGAGTTTGGGGGTCTTTATCTATTAGGTGGTAATCCATCTTAGCATCGAATGCATTACAATAAGTGAAAAGGTACACTGGATCATTCAACCTCAAGTATGGTGGCAATATATTTATAGCCTTCTTAAATCTAATGTTAAAATTTGACACCATCTCATTCTGTCCTTTAGTGATTTTATTGAATTCATTGAACATAAAATTGGGGTTAGTTTTATCTCCATATTGTTCCCTCAAAATTCTCTTTAATTCCTCCCATGAGCCAATACTACCATCCGGTAAACCCCTATACCAATCCCTGGCATTCTCTATCAATGACTGCATGAAAAATTTCATAACCACATCCTCACGCTCTACTTCATAATCATTAAGCATATTGAAAAAATCCCTTAAGTGATCCTCCCCGGATATTGCATTATTTCCAATAAACTTTCTCAACACAACCTTGATATCTTTGCCAATGGGATTTGGGCATCTAGGGATCCCATCAAAGTGTAACTACCTATACCTTTCCAATTACATAGGCTACCTATGAAATTGATTCTCTCTATCCTCATTATTTCTGCTAGCTTCTCCACCTCCTCTCTTATGATCCATATTTCTATTAGTAAATTGATTGTGGGTACAATCATTACTAGTGTTTAGAGATTTGGAATTGTGGGTTGATTGGTCTATATGACCAGAAGTCTTCCCTTCAACTATGGGTGTAGTATTTATAGTGGAATGAGAAGGATCTTGTGAACTAGATGTTATGACACCATCTACTAAGCATGAAGTATTTAAGAAATCAATCTTTCTTTTCATCTCAACATTAATTTCCATAATTTGCATCCTTTCTAATTCCTTCTTTAGGTCCTCATTTTCTCTCCTTAACTGATCTTTAGAAGATTCTAATTTAGGGGGCATAGGAGGCTTTTCAGATGTGGATTTTTCATTGATAACAAAATTTTTCATAGGCTGCTTGCCCTTATCAACTGATGGGTTGGAAAAATTTCTAGTAGGGTGTGGAGAAATAGTACTCGTGACTGTAGACTTGGTTCGGGTAGTGGTACTGGTATCTTTAATGGGATTAAATTTAGTCTTCTTGTCAAGGATTTTAGATACAATAGGACCTAGGATGACCGGTTCAGGTTCAACTTGGTTTAGGAGTCTCATCTGCTCCAATTGTCTTATCAGAGTCTCTCTTCCAATGATAAAATTTATAATTTTCTCCTCTCTTTCCTTTTCCTTGTTCCTTCTTATCTTAGCCTAGATTTGAACCTCTCTTCTAAGAACATTAATATCTCTAAAAATCTCCTCAAGATCTAGGAGAGTAATCTCAGAATCTGAGGATTGAGCCATATCTATAAGGTTTTGGGTATCATCAGTGGATCCAGTTAGCAAGTCAAGTGGAAAAGGAGAGTATCCATTGGATGTAAGATGGAGAATGCCACTAGCAACAAAAGCATTGGTAGTAGCAACATTATGATGGTGGATCCTACTTCTACTTCTTGATTGTCTAGGTCTAGACTTATGGAAATTTACAACATTCTTATTTGTGCAATATTCTTCATCCTCATAATATAACCCTAACAAATTATACTAGCTTTCATAACTACTACAATTTCTTGAAGGAGATTTAGTTGATTCAGGGACATGATGTGGGGTACACTTGTATTTTCATCCTTTTGTATCGATGACTGCTTGGGAGTCTTTTGAAGCTTGCTTTCCAGCTTTTCTTCCAAATTCTTCTTCATTTGAGCTCTGGTTTTCCTCATATTTCTTTTGAAATTCTTCTTCTTCAATACATTCTTGATTTCTTCAAATAATTCACAATGGTGCAACAACTTGAACTCCTAAGCCAACCCTCAACCCTCTAAGTGGAATATTTGTAAGGAAAAAAATATACTTGACATAAATTTATGCAAGTGACATCAAAATGTTAAATGGCAGGAGAATTTGAAAAATAGTTGCAAAAATTTACACCCCATGTGTGAATATCTATGACTCTAATTTTCTTGGACAAAGCATATTGGGATATGAATATTCTTTACAATATGTCCCCAATAGAGTTTCCAATCTATTGGTTGTTTTTTAAGAACCAAACTAGTCTTCAAAGAAACCTATGGAATTGCTAATTCCAATCCTTAGCAACCTGAAGGGATTGGCCAATGAATGAGTGAAAGAAACAATGCTTTCCTCCTACACTTTGGTCTCTATAAAGCCTGAGAGGGTGATCCCACAATGTACACACAAATTTACACACTTCTTAACCAAGGAAATTGCAAATAACAAATGCTTTCTCTTAACCATAGCTCAATAAACAAAATATTTCAAAAGGATGGCTAATCCTTCACAACACTCGACATTTAGAGTAGAGAATGAAGAACTTGATATGAAATAATAACAATGGAAATTCGAAAGAAAGTATTCTTATGGATTTGTGTTTACTCATAAGAGATCAAGAATCATTTCACAAATACAAAACCCAGACCAGTGCCTTGACCCAGGAAATAGAGTCAATCTCAATACAAATATAATTGAATAATAGATTAACACTTGGCACCACAAAGCTTCTAAAATATTGTATTATAACATCATATGTACCATTATATCCTAAACCATAACTTCTTATAAAGATGATGATACTCGAATTACATGAACATATAGCTTCATCCAAGCAATTTCATTAATTATTTGAATTAAAAACAAGGACAAAACCACACATTCATTAGAACACAATGAATATTGACCAAATAACCATTGATCATTTTATTAATAGTTCATGAAATGAATACACCTAGAGAGAAATGGCTTTGAATTTTTACCATTTTCTATTCAAATTCTAGTACTGTTATTAAAAATCACATTTGCATATCAACTAGATTAAAAAACCTAAGACAAAACTCTAAACTGTTCTTTGTATTCTCATTACAAAATTTTCTCTATGATCAATCAACAACCTATACATTTGGCCATGAATTACTTCTCATATAAATGAAGGAGAAATAAAGCTTCAGGCCAAAATTTACACATGTCCAATCCTCATTGGACTGTTACAAAAATATTCCCAAATGCAATTATATTTTCAACTTCAAAGGAGGGAAACATCACGCGGGACAAAACCATTTACATTTGTTGATGAAGATTTGTCTTGCCTTCCAAAAGGAACCTTTTAGTTGTTACAACAGTTCTTCCAAAATTCATTTCCATGTATTCCAAGCTTGAAGGAAGAAAAACATATAATGAAGAAAGAGGAAAAGGACAAAGTACCTCCATGTATGCATCCCTGTCATCAATTTCACATTGGAGAGAATACAATATTTTAACATTAATTTATCTAAGGCCTAATTTGTATTACTTCCAGGACATGTATTGTGTTTTTCCTACTGTTACTCTCCATTGTTGCAGACTTAAGACCAAAATTGCACTAACCACCCCCACAACAACTACCTAATCCTCCAAAACATTAAGATACTTGTCTTTCCATGATTGAAAATCCTCTTTTGAAGGCCAATTGAATCCAATGACACTGTTAGCCTTTTCCTTGTATGGAGCATTTTTTGTTACTACCTGGTTGGCTTCCTTATCAAACTCCTCCAGGGAAATCTCTCCTTGGGTAAGCATATGCATACTTCTCTTTAGCATTCACATGTCAGCCCCTTCAAAAATTATGGCTACTTGAGTCTCAATTACCTCATTTTATTGCTCCTTCCAATCCTACAGGGACTTGACCTCACCATCTTCATTTAGGATGTATGAGAGTAGACCAAAATTCATGTCATTACAATTCTTAACCAACTCCCTTATTTTTTACTCCAATGGCTCAATCTTTCCTTGGAGCTATTGGATTCCACTTACAAGCCTAAGGGTAGGCTGAATGTTGTCTGGCTTGTTAAAATAATGCTTTGATCCAACATACACGAGCCTAAGGTCTTGTTATCTTGGAATCCATCTCTCCATGAGTGGGATAGCCACTTCCTTGTCCTTATCAAAATTCTTGACATCATCAAACATGGATGAGTAATTAGCATGGGTGCTAATCAATATCTTTTCAGTTCCCCTATTCAGATGCTCCAACACTGATGTCACAATCTTCAAATTGCTAGTAAGGATCAATCTACCCTATTTCTTGCATCTTTCTTCATAGATCTTTAAATTTTCAAGCAAGTATTCCTTGCTAATTTCTTCTGTCTGATGTGTTCCTAAAGTTCTTGGTTCTTCAACTAATATAGGCACATTTCCCATATTGTAAGGCACAATTACCAGTGAAGTATCTATGGGAGGAGTAGAAGCAGAAAGTTTTTACTCTTGTGGTGTAGAAGGAGAGGAAAAATCTATTTGTATTAGCACATTCATTTGCATATTTTCTTTTAATAGTGCCATCTCAGTTTGCAATTCCATAATATTTTGTTGGCCTTTTCCATATTCAACCAACAAATCATTATACATATTTTTGAACTTCTCTTTCTCTGTAGTGATAAACTCTATTGTTGCCTTGGTAAATTGGGAAACATTCACTGACATTGTGGCTGCTTCAATTTCATAGGTATCTGATACCCTCTTGATGATCAACCCTCCCATATAATCTATAGAAGGTGTAGAAATCCAAATTTGGACACTTAATTTATCCAAATTTATCACTTTTCATCTAAAAATCCTCTTATCCTAGTTAATTAAGTAATATTACTATTATTTAATTAATATCCTTAATTCTACCAAATCCCTAAGGTATTTAATTAATAATTAAATACATCACCCTCCTTAATCCCCTTTTCATCAAATGAATTAAATTACATTTATTTAATTCCTCACATGTTATTTTCATCTAATCCTAATCCATCTCCTAATCTCTTCATTAAGGATGTGCACATGCCCAATCCTTGATTAGGATGTGTCACATCCTCCAACTTTTTCAAGTTGGCTTCTAATCCTCATTAACCCCTAATTATTCTCTAATTACTAATTAGTTAAGCCTAATCAGTACCTTGGTCAACTCTCCCCATCCCCCAAGGAATGTTTAATTCCTTTTTATTCATCCAAGGCTCCTCTCTTCCCCATGTGAATTTTTAATTCACTTTTATTCCTCCTAGAATCCCCTTTTCCCATGCATCTTCTAGAATCTTTGACTTGTCACATCAAGTCACATGTGACAAATTCCCACCTTTTTGGAGACCCTCTCTTATCCACTAAATTCTCCCAAGCATGTGAATTTTTAATTCACATTTATTCCTCCGAGGAATCTTCTCATCTCCCAATGTACTTCCAAGGTACATGTCCTTCCTCCACATCATGTACTCTCCTTCCACATCACGTACACATCATCTCACCCTTAGCCATCTCACATTCCACATGTCAAAATGTGAGGGCTTGTGAGTCCTCAACTCACCATATCCCTACATCTTGACCTTGGTGGCTCAATCTCAACCATTGAATTCTCTAGAGAATTCAAGTTTCTCTATAAATACCCCCTCCTCTAAGGAAAAGGGAACACTTAGCCATTTTGCAACTAAATGCTGCCATTTTGTGCACTCATCTAGCCATCAATTTCATCTATTTTCATTTGCATCCAAGCATATAGTTAAATCTTTCATTTATCCATATCAAGAGCCATCAAGGAGCATACAAAGAAAATCAAAATCAATGGCCAACCAAGGAGTTTCAACTGCAAAGGGGAGGTATATCCATTTGTCATCATTTTACACCTTTTCTCTTTGCATTAACAAATTCCTTAGGCTAATCTCGAGGTGTTTCTTTATGTTTTTCCATTGTATTTTAGTTGCTTAGAATAGGTAAAACATTTGGATATCACAAAAGGATTTGCAACTTTTGGCTTCTTTGTGTTTGGGGATAGGGCCCAAATTGCCAATGTGTCCCATTGCTCGTTAAGGGTAGACCCTTTTAGTGCAATTGTTGCTTCCTCTTCTAAATTATAAAGAGGCCTATCATATCTCCCCACTGTGTCAAAAGCAATGGTAGAAGCAAGATCCCATTTTGGGAGTAGGAGAATACCAATATTTCTTACTAATTCTTTACCCTCTTGTGATGTTATGCCTTGGAAGATTTCTTTAATTTCTTGCATAACTTGAGCTTGTATAACCTTATCAGTAAACTAGGGGTTCAGGCTCCTCTTCTTGGCAATATTATTAACATATTAATCCTTCTTAGCTCTCCAAGAAAATTAGATGAAAGCAGAGGAATTGACAAATGAGTCATCATCCATGAATTGTTTGTAAGCCTCCTCCCTGACATCATCTGTGTTGTTCATGCCAGTGAGGTCCACCTTGCTTAGTATGAGGCCCATTTCTTGTGATACCTTCTCCCTAGTGAGAGAAGGCATGCCATGTTACATTTCTTCCCTAGTAACAAGTATTTCATCCCCAGAATCCTCAACATAGTCCACCAAGCCACTTGATTCTAATTTTTGCTTCTTAGGAGGTGGCTTCCTTGGTGGTGATGAAACCCTTTGTGGTGAATCAACCTCAATAATCTAAGGACCATTTGACCTTGGGGGAAATAATGGTGACATTTCATTTTTCGGTGAAGGGATTCTTGGTTTCTCTTGTTGGGAAGATGTGGTCACTGCTTGCTTTTCCTTCACTTTGTGTTTCCTCGTTGTGAATACTAGTGTTCTTTTTGGGGGTTCGTAGGTTGGTCTCTTCTCCATCATAGGGGGTTTCCCCTTGACTTGTTCCTCTTCTACCATAGATTTCCCCTTGTCCTGAACTATCCTTTCTTATTTCTTGATTGCCCAACTATTTGCTCAAAATTATGAAATACATATCCGACTCTTTGAATTTCATCCTTTATGTCTCTAAGAGCCAAGAACTGTGGGTCTTTTTATTGCATTTTATTTTCTAGTTTATTAAGGGCAATCCATTTCATCTTCCTATCATCTTGCTTCTAGAAGTCAAATATATTCCTGATCACATCTTCAGGAAAATAGAAGTTGTGGATGAACCTAGAGCTATGAATTTTGACCTTAATTCCTACCATGAAACCCTCAGGATCATAACTTCTAGCTCTATCCCTCTTCATCTCATATAGCTTGAGGACCTTGGAAATCTTTCTCCATCCTCCTTTCATGACATAATTAGAGAAAATAGTGTATGCAAGGAAAAAGGTTCACTTTGATTTTGTGGGTGATTATATTCTACATCCCCTAACTACAACATTACTTCTAAAAAACCAACCCTTAGTGACACATCTCTTGGTAGCATGTGGGGTGCAAAACTTGTGCCATATACCCTCAAAATAGTGTAGCTTGGGTGGGGAAAAATGTCTCCCCAATTATGCTCAATGTTCAACTTAGGCCTCCTATCTTTAGGCCTCAAGAAGTCATGCAATGCTCTAGGGATTCTTGGAATATTCAAAATCAAAACCCTCCTCAATTTGGAAGCAAAAACATTCTCAAACACCACAAAACTAGATTGGTGTCATTCTTATCAAGGAGTCTAGTCCAACATTGGACAGGTAGATCCATATCACCCTCCTTCCTGACTAATGTCATATCCTTTCCAAAATAACTTGCTCTCTTATACAACAACATGTGCATGAATAAAGAATACCAATATAACCTTACCCCATTTTCACCATTTTTTAGTGCAACCGGGCCCTTGTGAATATTTTCATAGAGTGTGTTGCATGTAGGATGTTGAATGTGAGCAACCATATACATTTCAACCATGGGTATACTTGTAGTTGGGTCAAAACCTAAGATTTGACATAAGGAATAGAATGCACTTTGAAAATATGTCACAAAGTAATTGATAGGGAATGTATATTTATTTGATGAACCTAAAATGATCTTCCCTTGACCTTTAACAGATGCCTAGAAATTTTGCAATACTAAGATCTTGAAGGTATGTCTTACTTTCTCATATTTGGCTCTAAGTACCTTCTTATCATTCAAATTGAATGTCAAACCTTAAAATAAATGAAAGAAAATAAGAAATATATCGAAGATATGACTAAATGATCACCCTCAACAAATTTGTATGAAACTGAATGCAAGATGTTGATTGTACTTACAGTTTTGTAGATGCTTTGAAAACCCTAAACTCCAGATGCCAAACGAGCTTGAAATTTGGTGTGACAAATCCTTAGATGTGTTGAATGCTAAAATGAATTTCAATTATGCTTTAAAATAGGATTTTATGGCTTTAAAGAAAATCAACTTGGTAGTTTGGTGTCATATCCACCATTATTGTTCGCTCATGTGAACTAGAACGAATCATTTGGCCTCAATCATGAACTTTGAATTTCAGCCATTGATCCTACAGTGAGATGGCTTGACAAATGTTTAGATCAAGTCAAATAGGTTTGAAACTCTGACCATATATGACTATTTCCATCAAACAATAAAAATACACTATATGGATTTGTCTCCATATCATCTCATAGGCTCCACCATCCCCATAAGCCTTTGCAAGTGGCTACATGTCATATCCCTACTTCCCCTATGGATTTAACCCATGTGCAGATTACGACAATGGGGAGGCAGGGAATGGCCCAGATCAAATTTGGTGCCTCCAACTTATATGAATTTTACCTTTTGGATCCTTCCACCTTAGTGCATAACTCTTAGATCCAACGAATGGCTAGGATTAAAACATCTTGTGTTGAAATTCACCATGTGCCTAAATAGGCCCTTTAGTAGCTTAACTATTAATGTTTCCCAACCTTATGCCAAAATATTTCAAAAATATTTCATACCTCATTATAGTTCCTTGAAGACCTAAATTACACCACGTGGCACCTCCCTGCTTCCCCTCTAAGGGACGGGAGATGCAAGTGGGTCCCCCATGAGCTAGTGAGGGATGGTCAGGATTAACTTGAGCCACTTCATTTCGACTGTTGATTACTTAAAGATATATGTTCGAAGGGATCAATCAACAAGTATCGCGATGATCATCTATCTCTTTGATAAACTATAGCCCCGTGTGCACATGACATCACCTTTCTCACTATCTGGTTCCACCTGACTTTATAACAAGCACCATCCTATCACCAAGGCTTGATCATTGTTGTGTTGAAGGGACTTCAAAGTAGCTCCAACTGACATGATGTAGTTCCTTCTATGGTATTTTATTAATTTATTGGAGGGACTCTAAAATGTCTCCTACTAACATGGTGTCTTCTCCCTGATGTATCTTGGCACCCACCCACCAGCCCGTTGGAATATTTTAATAGATATTAGAACACAACGGGGGAGTGGGGAATGGTCATGATCAAATCAAATGATCCAACCACCTACATTAAAAGCTCAAACCTACATATGAAAATTTTAGCAACTTAAAAGTGGGCCTTGACTAGGTTAACGGGGAATGGGGAATATAACTCATGGTCAAGAATTTAGACCGATGACAAAAAATTAAAACATGGACTTAGGAACTTGGTAAATATTAAAATCTATTGAACCCACATTAGTATAATACAAAATTAAAATTATTCAATGGGTAACAACTAGGAACATTAGGCTCAATGGACCAGTAACCAAATAGACTCAATGGCATAAGTGGGAACTTAGGAAACCTTGAACGGGTGAATATTGGTCAACAAAAAAGTAGAACATAGGTAAAAGGGTTGAAACTTGGGATTTTTAAGAGGGTTTAAGGAAAAAATAGACCCTAGAATAGGAGTAAGACCAAAACCCTAAGCCTTAGGAGCACAAAAAAAAAAAATTGAGGGGTTCCACCACTTACCAAAACACATTTGATAGGCGTGGGCAGCTAGCTAGCAGGTATGTATATTTGCTAGAAATATATGTCATTTTTCCATTCTACCTAGGAACTATGAAGAATTGAATGAATATTCATTGCAAAGATGGGTTTTCATTGATGGGTAAACAAAGGGGTTTCCTTGCGAAAAGGGGTTTTAATTTGAAATGTAGAGTTGTTTATGTGTTTATGTGTTTTTGTGTTAAGTGTTTTTAAAAATTTCCATGTTAATGTTCTCACAACACAACTTTTTGAGGAAGTTTAATGAAATAACTGACAACCGATTGTGAAAATATGAGTGAAATAGTTGAATAACATTTAGAGAAACCAAAAACCATGAAAAATATATAACTAGGTTGGAAAAAACAATGTGGGTTCTACAATGAAATGATATATTTTAAAAACCACATAAAGCCCATAATGTCGCTATTTTTGATATTCTCATTTTGAAGGTTGTTGGTGAGCTTGAAAGGGAGTTGCAGGTGTTCAAAGGTTGAAATAGAGCGGTTAGTCTCCCTACCAAAACGTGTGTGACAGGTACATGTAGCTAGCTAGGAGGTATGTATATTTGTAAGAAATATATGCCATTTTTCCATTCTTCCTAGGGACTATGAAGAGTTGAACAACTATTTGTTGTGAAGATGGGTTTTTATTGATGGGTTTCGAAGGGTTTTCATTTGGCTTCAACGTGTAGAGGGTTTTAAAACATTGTGTGGGTTGGAGGTTTCATAAATCATGTAGTCACCTTCCACTATGTTTTCCAACTTGCAATCATACTGTACATGTATATTTGGATCATATTAAGAAATTGAAACACAATTTTTACTCTACATACAACTTGTTATTAATTTTGAAGGTGCATTTCATTTCATTTGTACTACCTAAATAACAAAATATTTTCAAGACTGTAGAGGAGGGGGGCCGGTTGTACCAAGGCTCTAGGTCATGGGAGAGTCCTAGACAATAGGCTGCCCTGATCTACCTCAAGCTTGCTAAATCATTTTGAAAAGTTAAGATGCTAAGGTCAAAAAGGGAGAGAAATCTGGTTTCTACTATCCTTTTGCTAACTAAATGTTTCAGGGAGTCAAACAAGCCAATTTCTAGAGTTCAATCTGCTGCCCAGACAACTCACTTCCTGAGGACGGCAATGTAGAACACAGACTCCAGTGTGACATGCTAGCGTCTCAGTGGGGTACTGGCATCCATACAGACATAGAGTCTAAGAAACAAATGAAAATGCTAGAAACCAAACCAATAGCCCGACTAGTAGATATTTTATGCTATGATATAATTTAGAGAAAGTACATAAAAAAAGTACAATGAGAATAATACTTTTAACTAAATGTGCTCAAATTGAAAAAGAAGGATAAGAAAAGAATATTGAACTTCGAGCAATGTGATTCTTCAAACAAATCCAACTGGAAAGAACCTACACACACAAGACCAAGGAAAATTTTTGGGTTGTTTTTAGAGGACTGCCTCAGTCAGTCCCTAACCTTGGTGTTTCCACCTCCACAAACAACCAGATAGAATTAATATAGAAAATGATAAATAATGTGTATTATAATGGAAGTTTCAATCAATACACAAAACACATAATGATACTATGTAACGAAATGATGCAAAAGTAAGTAACAATGGTAGATATCACCTTCATAGCTATCTTCTCTCGAGGAAAGTAGAGGAAGGAGTGAGCTTGCAAGTTTTCCAATAATGTTATTGAAATGAACAGAGTGGAGGAGCCAAGAAACCAATAGCTTGCAACTACAATGTAGGTGGTGGTGAAGCTTGAAAGTGTGTAGGGTTGATCAACAATGCATGAAGAATTTAGTCAAGTGTGTAGGAATGGTGAAGAAATTCCATGAAGCTTGATAAAATAATGGATTAAGCAATTTGAATGGAGAAAGGGAGGCAAAGGATCCATTTTGCATTGGTCAAGGGGGCAGGAGGAATTACACTTCACACCCAATGGAGAAATGTAATGCCTCTATAGATTCTAGAGGAAAGAATCCCGTTAGGATGGCAGCGCGACACACGCGTGTGTCCTTGACAAAATTCCTCCACTGACATGAAAACATGCTTCTGGATGGATAGGGAAAGGTGATGGATGTCATGATTGCATCATCAAAATTACATTTTCTAAGGTGAAGGGTATGGAAATGGGGAATTTGTAAGGGGTGCAAATTCATGACATTAGATTTTTCCCCCACTTTAGTGAGCATACACATTAGTGAATATGAGGTAAAGTAAATAAAAAGTTGAAAAGAATAAACTTTAACCATCAAGGAAGCATACCACAATCTGACATGCTCAAATGTGCAAGAGAGAAAGAGATGGCTCTATAGGTACTTGGTCCTATGGAAGGTGAAAAAAAACTCTATAGTTGCTTAGTCCTAAAGAATTGGCTCCATAGGTGCTCAGTTTTGTAGAAGGTGAACAAAGGTTCTATAGGTGCTTGGTCCTATATAATGAAAACACTTTATAGACCTATTCAGTCCTACAAAGGAGGCACCATAGGTGCTGAGTCCTAGTGAGCCAAAAATGAAAGGCTCTATAGAGTTAGATTGGTCCTTATAGGTGCTTGGTCTTGCAAGGCAAGCTTGGTGAGGTGCTCGGTCCTCCAAGCTTGATTGTAAAAGCAACTTCATAGGTGCTCAATCCTACAAAGCAACATGTTAATCCACAAACAAAACATGTTAGGAAAGAAAAATTCATGTGGACAGACAGTCATATCTCAGAGCAAGCAATTGAAGGAGAATATTTCAAAGGGGTCCCTTGGGAACCCTTCAAGATTGCAAGGGGCCCATGTAAAGGGACACACTATTTGAAAAGTGATGAAATTTTCATAAATGATCCTATCATCAAGGAATCCTTTTGAAAGATTCTCTTTTTTTAGGGAATCTAAACAAAGAATGGCCTTCTCAAAGGCAAGTTTTCCAATTCTTTATGCAACAAATTTATTTTTTAAAGAAAATATTGCTAAGGGGATCCTTGTCAAAGGATGTGATTTTTGAAAAAGTGTAAAAATTTTCAGCAAGGGATTCATTGGCCATGAAATACACCTTATTAAAAATCAGAGAAGTAGTAGCCCCCCTTATGATGGTGTGTGCAAATACAAGAGCATGTGACATCCTAAGGAAAGGAAAGAGATGTAGATATGTCATGGCCCATGATAGTACATGATGAGATGTAGATGTGGAAATTTTTTCGCACACATGAGACATAACACATAGGCACCACAACATAAAGAAGCAAGCAAAGAAAGGAGAAAGATAAACAAAGAAAAATAAGAAAATATGAAGAAATCAAGAGACAAGGGGATTTGATAATCTAGGGTCATAATTGTTCATAGATGTAGATAAATAGATATAATATAATATACATATGATCTGTCATCAATCCAAAAATGTATTAGAATGTGAAGAAGAGCATATGAAGACAAATAAAAATAAAAAATTGGGTCAACATGGAAGGGAGGCCTAAATGCCCCCAACACTTTACATCGTCCCCAATTGTGAAAATCAAGTTACAAAAATGGAAGAATGATAAGAACATATAGAGGGAACTTTATGAAACAATCTCACTCCTATATCAAGCACCTACAAGGGTGAAAGGTCCTCATCTACACACAAAAAATAAGCATGAGGGAAATACAACAAGCAGTTAAATCTAATCTATAGATAAAAAAGAGGCACTCCCCTAGTCCTCATCAACTAGGAGGTCATCATTCTCCCAATATAGATCACCATAAAGGGAGGGAGGACAAGCTTGCAAGGGTAGGATAGGAAGGGGAACACCCTATGACTCTCATATGACAAGAGCTAAGGAAGAAGGCCCCTCAAGATCTTCTTCAATCAACTCCTGTGAGGTAAAAGTCATCAACCTTGCAAAGATTGCTGATAGAGCCGAGACTTCATCGAGCCGAGACATCATCAATTGAGTTAAACATACACTTAATAGGAGTGCCATGTGTTAATTGAGTGAGATGAAGGAGGCACCTAAGATTCACCATCAATATCATCAAAAGAGACAATAACAAAATTAGGAGATGTTGGGGCTATCTCCATCACAAGGCTGATGCAAGCCAAAGAATAACCCTCTCAAAAAAGGTGATCAATTCTTTCAACTTTCATTGGAAGCAAGGTCATCCTCCAACTTATGCTTTAGTGGAGAATGTAGAATCACCACAGAAGAAGTGGAAGGTGAGCAAGAAGAGGATAGGGCCAGAACAAACACCACCATGGTGTTAGAAATGTCCACATGCTAGGAAAATAGAGGGATGTATGTAAGGGACATCAAAAGAGGAGGCTCTGTTGAGGGGGCGATGAGCACCTACACCCTTTTGAGGTGAGGGTCATTAGCATTAGCCAGATGATCTAGAAGAAAAACTGAGGCAATGAGAACTAAGGAAGAAGGAATAGAAGGGGGAGGAACAATAGGGGATGTTGAAACAAGAGCCATTGGCTCCCCTTTTTCATTCTACAAGGTAGATTTTTCAACATCTAGAGCCTTCCTGCAATGCTTATGCTTATGCGCAAGCCAGTTTCATTGGCTATAGGAACCAAAAATTACTACTTAAGAAGGAACAATAGGCTCTAATTTTTCCATACTTATGTCCTCCACAACCATTTCTAGTGGAAGGGTAGCCTCCTAGATGGGAGTAGGAGTAGGAAGCATAGGAGTGGAAATGATGATAGGTGGTGAAGTAGAAATAGGTACCTCAGTAGTAGGCCTCTTTCTATTCACTAGCTAAGGGGTAGAAGTGGTAGAAGGCCATGGGGGCCAAGATGTAGGGGAAGCTCCATGAGGGCCCTTCCCCTTACCATATACAATGGGCCTCGACACCGTGGATAAGACAAGAAGTTCAAATAATTGATGCTTGGTCTTCCTCCAAGCGGGAACCATCAAACTCCCCATGCAAGGCATGGGAGCAGGAGCTGAAGGCACCACAACAGGGTGAGAGGTAAAAGAGAATGAAAGAAAAGAAGAAGAGGAAGGATCATGGGCATGAGAAAGCTTCCCCTTCCCTTTTTGTTGAGAGGGGGAGGTAGCTTGCTGTTGCATGATCATAGAACCTTTGACTGAAAATACATGAGGGGAGATAAGTTAGGTCACCTTCGGTGCTATACCCCCATTCTTATATTTGACATAGGTGTGATACAAGAAGTCTATCCTTGGAGGAAGCAGACCGATTGGGGTAGGCCAAAAAGTGATCTAACAAATAACCCCCATGTGACACTAGAGATTTATACCTAGTGTCATGCACAACATGCACATAGCCCTCATGAGAAAATTTCAAACACTTATGGATTATCGAAGTGACCAAATTCATGGAAACTAACCATAGAATGCCTAGTTTCACTTTGAAAAAATCCAACTTTGGGATGATATCAAAAGGAGCATTCACAGTCCTAGGTCCTACCAAGATTAAGAGAGAGATGGAACCAATTGGAGGGACCAAGAGTCTGTCATGCATATTCATTGTAGTTTTTGAATTTTCATATTTCTCCCTATGTAGAAAGAATAATAGAAGAGTCTCCTCTATTATAAAATTCACACAACTTGTGGGATCAACTAGAACATTAGTCATGATGTTCCCATTGATACGAGAGGGAGTGTACAGAGGAGAGGACACTTTATCTATAGGCAAGTCCTATGATGTGAAAGTTATGTTTGATGACCCATTTGCAAACTGAGCAAGAGGAATAGGTGTAAATGAAACAATGTTTACATACTTTGAGAACTTAAAGGAAGCAAAACCAAGAGATTCAACAATTAGGTTTGTAGAGTGAGAAGGAAAGGAGTCCGTGTAGATCCACAACTCGCTATTAGCATTTTCCATAGATTTGTTTTCATTTTGCTTCATCCCATCGTGGAAGATAGTACCATCATCGATGTGGTCATGTATCTCATGATACAAGAACATGCATATTTTTTATCATGTCCATGGATTTAATGGTATTGATAGAATTCTCTTCATACTAGTCAAGGTAAGGATTTGAAACACCGAAAAGTGGGTTCACCAAAATGAATCAACAAGATGATGAACCACAATTTTTCTACTAATATTTCATTAAAATATCAAAAATCAAACCTAATTGATATAAAAGTAAAAAGGTAGGTTTTGAGATGGTAAAATGATGGGTACCTATTGCAAAAAGTGCTTTTTTGGGCCTCACTGAGGACTCATTCGCCTAGTGGCAAATGGGTCCCTACTAGGGTTCTAAAAAATCAATTTCTAGGTCTTGTTCTTCAATGTTTGCACTCCCAGATCCTAGGTGTTCAGCTCCTGAAAGTCAAAAATAAATTATGTAGAATAATTTTCATGATCTTGCAAAAAAGATGTCAACTTTTACAACTTTGTAACTTTATAGATCTTGCTCTTCAAAAAGGTCTTCAAGTCTTCTTCAACCTAAATCCTACAATCACATGTCAAAGGAGAAGAAAAATGTTGTTTTTTTTAGGGAATGGGGGTTTTCCTTGGTCAAACCCTATTTTGGTAATTAAACCTTATGATGAAACAATGAAACATGAAGGATGGAACATGAAATATGAAACAATGATACCTTGGATGAAATCTTGGATGACAAATATGCAATCTAGCATGAAGTGGCTTTAATGAATGTAGATATTGACCTTGGATCTTGATGTGAAACAATGCTCAAATTAGATCTTCAATGCTACATCAACATGATAGCTCAAAAAAATGCATGATGCACTAAATCTTCAACATGATGAAATTGATCTTGATTGCTGCAATAATCTTCAATAAATATGCTCTTGAATTCCTTATAAATTCTCTTGTGAAATCATGATCTCATGAAACCTATGGTTGATCAACTCGCTCCTACACAAATGCAACTAAAAAATAGAACTAAAAGAAATAGAGGTGCTAGATAGCATAGGAGTAGATTTTGTGCCCTTGCTTGTAGGCCACATGAAGAATTAAACAAAGAAAATCAAAATCCAAACTCAACTGAAGCAATGCATGATGACTCTACACCTGACCTGAAACAAAAATATCCATTACAACAACCACAACAAGAGTTGAAATCTTCCATGGACAATATCATTAGACATCCTATTGTGATTAACTTGGATGATGATGATGAGGTTGCTAAAATTGATGAAGAGGTGCATAATGAATTGAATACATTGTTTTCCTCTTCCATGAGCTTAAACGACAATTCTCCTAAGAAGAGTGTTGAACCTAGTGCTGGTCCTAGTTCAACAATTGCTATTGTCACTTTGGCTAGTTGTCTGCCTTCCGTATACAATGAACACAATTGGGATGTAGACGACCTACTAATAGGTTGAATCACATGTACCTTACTAGAGCATTTTTTCTCTTTCCTTTTCTTTTGTGTGTTTGCATGTGCATAATGTGATCCCTCATTCTATTCTATTTGATGTGTGTGTGTCTCTCTATCTGTGACATTCCTCTATTTTTACATTCATTCTTCTCTATGTCATCAATGTTTTACTTTTCACTTTTTATCTTTTTCATTTTTCTTGTGTTTTCCTTTTGGGGATGACTCAAGGCATCGAGACATTTATGTCTCTTCCATGTTGACCTAAAAGGCTTTTCCTTTGCTTTTTATTGATCTCTTTTTCATTTGTCTTGTGTTTTCCTTCTCAGGATGATGCAAGGCGTCGAGACATTTATGTCTCTTCCATGTTGACCCAAAAGGTTTTTCTTTTTTTTTCACTCTCTTTGTGCCTTTCTTCTAGTTCTATTTGTATTTGGGGAATGATGACAGTTCTTAGCTCTCTAATGACATTGTAACAATAACATATTGACCCTAAATCCATAGATCCTGTGGACACCGAAAAAGTAACCCTTCTACTTTTTCTATCTCATTTGGGCCCTCCTTGTGATTTTGGCTTAATTTTTCCTTGATTTAATGTTGTAATGTGGATAACACATTCACATTAGGTCTTGGGCCCTTGTGAACTAAAATGATTCAAGTGGTACCTTACCTAAGTGTTGTAAAGTATTGTAACATACTTTCACATTTTTCTAGGGTCTTGTTAATAAAATAACCTCTTTTCATCATTTACCAAGCCTTGTTTCAAAGTGTTGTAAAGTGTTGTAACACACTTTCACATTTTTCTAGGCTTGCCATTTATAATTGGGCTTTCTTATACTTTAATTTGGCCCCATTTTGCATCCAAAGGCCTTATTTATGTATATTTTTTAGAATAATCCCAACAAATATCGTTTAAAGCATTAAAATCTTGAAATCCACCTTAAATGCCTAAGGTGGGACTCCACCATTTTGGGCAAATGAGTCCCCTTAGGTGGGACCCATTCACCTAGGGTGGCGAATGAGTCCCCTTTAACTTAAAATTCAAATTTAATTCAAAGTTCTAGTGGGTTTTTATTCTCCAAGATCTAAGGTCAGCCTATGATGTAATTTCAGGAATTATTGCATAATTGAGTATAAATACAAGCTTCTTTCTCTCATTTTCATCCTATCCTAGCATTCAAGTATTTATGCATATAGTTTACAAGAGAATTCAAGGCATTTCAAGAGTAAATGATCAAGCATTCAAGAGCATTTTTAAGTGACTTCCATCATGCCAAATATTATTTGCATCATGTTGTTTCAGAGCTAACAATTGTGGTGTAGGATTTGCAAGCATTGCATCCAAGATCGATCAATATCAAGCTAGAGTTCAAGTCCACATCCATTGCAACATCCTATTGTAAGGGTTTGGTGAGTTGTAACATTTTATTTTGTTCATTCATCATTCTCTATTCTATTTCATTCTATTTCAAGGGTTTAATTACCAACAAGGGGTTTAACCAAGGCAAACCCCTATTCACTAACCCCAAAACATTTTTCTCTCTTCTTGTGTGTGATTTGCAGGGCCAAGTTGCAAATTTACCAAGAAGTTAAGATTGGAATTGTGGTCAAAGCAAGTAAAAGTCATCAAGGTCCTATGAGAAGCTTGGAGAAGTACTAAAAGTTGAATTCTACAGTTTCAGACCCAAATCTGTATTAGGAACAATAAAGCAGACTGAGGGCTACCGTTTCCTATTTTGAATTTCCAAAAATCTAGAGGCAGACTGATTTTCCACAATTGGTGAATGAGTCCCACTGCCCAGGCCTAAACAAGAATTTTATAGATCTGAGTACCCATTTGTTTGAAACCTATTTCAACACATTTTTCCTAAAACTGGACTATCACCCAGCTTGGCGTGTGAGTCCCAGTTAGCATCAACATCAAAATTTTTAGGATTCCAGAGCTCCATTCCATCTCTAGCAAGTTTCCAAGGTGCACATTTCTAGTTTCATAGCTTTCTGTAAAATGTTACATTTTACTTGCATTTCTAGGGCTTTTTGCATATCATACTGTGTTTTCAAACATTTTGTATTTTCCAAGTTTACACTTGGTGGCGTACCCATTTCTTGTCCCATTCATCCCCAAGGATATCTTACAGTCATATCTCTCACATGCTTCATTGGGTTGAAATCTCTAAGGTATTCTTGAATGTGAACATTGCGAAATTGGATCCCTTTCCTCCTTATTCCATTTTGTGGACAAGGAAGTGGAGCATCCATTTTCGGTGTCCACATTTTGGTGAACCCGAATTTTGAATATCATAATTTTGATTTGGAGTTCACTTACATCCTATATTTAGCTTGCATTAACATTGCATTGCATTTTTCATTAGTTAATTTTCATTTTAGGGTTTCAAAATTTGCATTAGTGAAAAGTTCATTTCGCTTAAATTATTGCACCAATTTTTTATTCTGCATTTGCATCTCAAATTTGCATTAGAAAACATAAAAAGCATAAAATTCATTTCAAAAATTTTGAAAATTTTCAAAAAAATGAGTACTATGACTCATTCGCCACCTTGGGTGAATCAATCCCTTTGCATTGTTTGTATTACATTTTATGGCATTTAATCTTCATTTTCTAAGTTTTTGTTTATTGTTCCTCAATTTCTACTTTCCTTTCCACAATTTCTATTTCAAGCAATTTATTCTTGTTAGCTTACATTACATTTGTATTCACCCTGCATTTAGTAGCCTTTGCATCAGTGTTTGGTGTCCTATTGCTAATACCATAGTGATAAGAAGTTTGAAACTCATGTCATCTCATGATAATACACTCGTTGTGGATCTTGGGTTATATAGAGCTTCCATTCCTAGTATTGACACTAGTACACTAGGCATGGATAATACCCTTAGCAACTCTTTTCCTTCAAGTAGCATGCAAGTTGAACCATAGAATGATAATATCCCACAAGAGAAAATAATTCAAATCCATGAGGACTTATCAAACCTCCAACATCAAGTAAGCCTTGAAAAAATTTCAACTACTACAATTCCTATGATAGAAAACATCCATCGCATGCTTGAAAGTGAAGATGGCCTTGACATTGTGAAAAAAATAGTTGAGATATGTGCAAAACATCTTCCTTCAACCTCTAGTGCTCCTACACCAACAAATAGTGTTGCAAACCAAGGAGGAACTCAAATTCCTCTTCCCTCAACGATAGCCTCAATACCTACCTATACCACTCCTCAAGTCACAACAACAATGCAATGAGTTAGTAATGCGGTTCCCTTCACGGTATTCCTGCATCCACAGTTCCCTATGTGGCATTGCATGTTTATAACCTGCCCGCATTACCGCTATAAAGCATTCCATTCACTTGTCCTGTGCAGCACTCCATCACCACTTTCCACTTCCGGTTTCATACCACTTGTAGTAGTCCTCTCCTTAACACAAATTTTCAAACCGTTTCATCCATTACAAAGATATCTACCATAAACCAAAATCAGAATGGTCCACCCACATATTATGTCAGAAGCAACCCATTGTCCTTGGAGATATTGCGAACAATGATGCCACAAGGAGTAGATGTGCCTAGATTTGAGAAATATGAAGGGAAGGGAGATCCTTCTAACCATGTTAATGCCTACATCACCTTATGTAGTGACTTCATCCTTGATGATAAAATGTTGGCAAAACTCTTTCCTAGGTCATTAAAAGACATTTCCTTGGAATGGTTTTCTTCTTTACCAAACAATTCAACTCGTTCATTCAATGAACTTGTTGATACATTTGTAA
>VDFB02291897.1:0-40923 GCA_007258455.2 Sequoia sempervirens
CCATGTGTTAATTGAGTGAGATGAAGGAGGCACCTAAGATTCACCATCAATATCATCAAAAGAGACAATAACAAAATTAGGAGATGTTGGGGCTATCTCCATCACAAGGCTGATGCAAGCCAAAGAATAACCCTCTCAAAAAAGGTGATCAATTCTTTCAACTTTCATTGGAAGCAAGGTCATCCTCCAACTTATGCTTTAGTGGAGAATGTAGAATCACCACAGAAGAAGTGGAAGGTGAGCAAGAAGAGGATAGGGCCAGAACAAACACCACCATGGTGTTAGAAATGTCCACATGCTAGGAAAATAGAGGGATGTATGTAAGGGACATCAAAAGAGGAGGCTCTGTTGAGGGGGCGATGAGCACCTACACCCTTTTGAGGTGAGGGTCATTAGCATTAGCCAGATGATCTAGAAGAAAAACTGAGGCAATGAGAACTAAGGAAGAAGGAATAGAAGGGGGAGGAACAATAGGGGATGTTGAAACAAGAGCCATTGGCTCCCCTTTTTCATTCTACAAGGTAGATTTTTCAACATCTAGAGCCTTCCTGCAATGCTTATGCTTATGCGCAAGCCAGTTTCATTGGCTATAGGAACCAAAAATTACTACTTAAGAAGGAACAATAGGCTCTAATTTTTCCATACTTATGTCCTCCACAACCATTTCTAGTGGAAGGGTAGCCTCCTAGATGGGAGTAGGAGTAGGAAGCATAGGAGTGGAAATGATGATAGGTGGTGAAGTAGAAATAGGTACCTCAGTAGTAGGCCTCTTTCTATTCACTAGCTAAGGGGTAGAAGTGGTAGAAGGCCATGGGGGCCAAGATGTAGGGGAAGCTCCATGAGGGCCCTTCCCCTTACCATATACAATGGGCCTCGACACCGTGGATAAGACAAGAAGTTCAAATAATTGATGCTTGGTCTTCCTCCAAGCGGGAACCATCAAACTCCCCATGCAAGGCATGGGAGCAGGAGCTGAAGGCACCACAACAGGGTGAGAGGTAAAAGAGAATGAAAGAAAAGAAGAAGAGGAAGGATCATGGGCATGAGAAAGCTTCCCCTTCCCTTTTTGTTGAGAGGGGGAGGTAGCTTGCTGTTGCATGATCATAGAACCTTTGACTGAAAATACATGAGGGGAGATAAGTTAGGTCACCTTCGGTGCTATACCCCCATTCTTATATTTGACATAGGTGTGATACAAGAAGTCTATCCTTGGAGGAAGCAGACCGATTGGGGTAGGCCAAAAAGTGATCTAACAAATAACCCCCATGTGACACTAGAGATTTATACCTAGTGTCATGCACAACATGCACATAGCCCTCATGAGAAAATTTCAAACACTTATGGATTATCGAAGTGACCAAATTCATGGAAACTAACCATAGAATGCCTAGTTTCACTTTGAAAAAATCCAACTTTGGGATGATATCAAAAGGAGCATTCACAGTCCTAGGTCCTACCAAGATTAAGAGAGAGATGGAACCAATTGGAGGGACCAAGAGTCTGTCATGCATATTCATTGTAGTTTTTGAATTTTCATATTTCTCCCTATGTAGAAAGAATAATAGAAGAGTCTCCTCTATTATAAAATTCACACAACTTGTGGGATCAACTAGAACATTAGTCATGATGTTCCCATTGATACGAGAGGGAGTGTACAGAGGAGAGGACACTTTATCTATAGGCAAGTCCTATGATGTGAAAGTTATGTTTGATGACCCATTTGCAAACTGAGCAAGAGGAATAGGTGTAAATGAAACAATGTTTACATACTTTGAGAACTTAAAGGAAGCAAAACCAAGAGATTCAACAATTAGGTTTGTAGAGTGAGAAGGAAAGGAGTCCGTGTAGATCCACAACTCGCTATTAGCATTTTCCATAGATTTGTTTTCATTTTGCTTCATCCCATCGTGGAAGATAGTACCATCATCGATGTGGTCATGTATCTCATGATACAAGAACATGCATATTTTTTATCATGTCCATGGATTTAATGGTATTGATAGAATTCTCTTCATACTAGTCAAGGTAAGGATTTGAAACACCGAAAAGTGGGTTCACCAAAATGAATCAACAAGATGATGAACCACAATTTTTCTACTAATATTTCATTAAAATATCAAAAATCAAACCTAATTGATATAAAAGTAAAAAGGTAGGTTTTGAGATGGTAAAATGATGGGTACCTATTGCAAAAAGTGCTTTTTTGGGCCTCACTGAGGACTCATTCGCCTAGTGGCAAATGGGTCCCTACTAGGGTTCTAAAAAATCAATTTCTAGGTCTTGTTCTTCAATGTTTGCACTCCCAGATCCTAGGTGTTCAGCTCCTGAAAGTCAAAAATAAATTATGTAGAATAATTTTCATGATCTTGCAAAAAAGATGTCAACTTTTACAACTTTGTAACTTTATAGATCTTGCTCTTCAAAAAGGTCTTCAAGTCTTCTTCAACCTAAATCCTACAATCACATGTCAAAGGAGAAGAAAAATGTTGTTTTTTTTAGGGAATGGGGGTTTTCCTTGGTCAAACCCTATTTTGGTAATTAAACCTTATGATGAAACAATGAAACATGAAGGATGGAACATGAAATATGAAACAATGATACCTTGGATGAAATCTTGGATGACAAATCTACAATCTATCATGAAGTGGCTTTAATGAATGTAGATATTGACCTTGGATCTTGATGTGAAACAATGTTTGAATTAGATCTTCAATGCTACATCAACATGATAGCTCAAAAAAATGCATGATGCACTAAATCTTCAACATGATGAAATTGATCTTGATTGCTGCAATAATCTTCAATAAATATGCTCTTGAATTCCTTATAAATTCTCTTGTGGAATCATGATCTCATGAAACCTATGGTTGGTCAACTCACTCCTACACAAATGCAACTCAAAAATAGAACTAAAAGAAATAGAGGTGCTAGATAGCATAGGAGTAGATTTCGTGCCCTTGCTTGTAGGCCACATGAAGAATTAAACAAAGAAAATCAAAATCCAAACTTGACTGAAGCAATGCGTGATGACTCTACACCTGACCTAAAACAAAAATATCCAATACAACAACCACAACAAGAGTTGAACTCTTCCATGGACAATATCATTAGACATCCTATTGTGATTAACTTGGATGATGATGATGAGGTTGCTAAAATTGATGAAGAGGTGAATAATGAATTGAATACATTGTTTTCCTCTTCCATGAGCTTAAACGAAAATTCTCCTAAGAAGAGTGTTGAACCTAGTGCTGGTCCTAGTTCAACACTTGCTATTGTCACTTTGGCTAGTTGTCCGCCTTCCGTATACAATGAACACAATTGGGATGTAGACGACCTACTAATAGGTTGAATCACATGTACCTTACTAGAGCATTTTTTCTCTTTCCTTTTCTTTTGTGTGATTGCATGTGCATAATGTGATCCCTCATTCTATTCTATTTGATGTGTGTGTGTGTGTCTATCTATGACATTCCTCTATTTTTACATTCATTCTTCTCTATGTCGTCAATGTTTTACTTTTCAATTTTTATCTTTTTCATTTTTCTTGTGTTTTCCTTTTGGGGATGACTCAAGGCATCGAGACATTTATGTCTCTTCCATGTTGACCTAAAAGAATTTTCCTTTGCTTTTTATTGATCTCTTTTTCATTTGTCTTGTGTTTTCCTTCTCAGGATGATCCAATGCGTTAAGACATTTATGTCTCTTCCATGTTGACCCAAAAGGTTTTTCTTTTTTTTCACTCTCTTTGTGTCTTTCTTCTAGTTCTATTTGTATTTGGGGAATGATGACAGTTCCAAGCTCTCTAATGACATTGTAACATAACATATTGACCCTAAATCCATAGATCCTGTGGACATTGAAAAAGTAACCCTTCTACTTTTTCTATCTTGTTTGGGCCCTTCTTGTAATTTTCGCTTAATTTTTCCTTGATTTAATGTTGTAATGTGGATAACACATTCACATTAGGTCTTGGGCCCTTGTGAACTAAAAGGATTCAAGTGGTACCTTACCTAAGTGTTGTAAAGTATTGTAACATACTTTCACATTTTTCTAGGGTCTTGTTAATAAAATAACCTCTTTTCATCATTTACCAAGCCTTGTTTCAAAGTGTTGTAAAGTGTTGTAACACACTTTCACATTTTTATAGGCTTGCCATTTATAATTGGGCTTTCTTATGCTTTAATTTGGCCCCATTTTGCATCCAAAGGCCTTATTTATGTATATTTTTGAGAATAATACCAACTAATATCGTTTAAAGCATTAAAATCTTGAAATCCACCTTAAATGCCTAAGGTGGGACTCCTTCACCATTTTGGGCGAATGACTCCCCTTAGGTGGGACCCATTCACCTAGGGTGGCGAATGAGTCCCCTTTAACTTAAAATTTAAATTTAATTCAAAGTTTTGGTGGGTTTTTATTCTCCAAGATCTAAGGTCAGCCTATGATGTAATTTCAGGAATTATTGCATAATTGAGTATAAATACAAGCTTCTTTCTCTCATTTTCATCCTATCCTAGCATTCAAGTATTTATGCATATAGTTTACAAGAGAATTCAAGGCATTTCAAGAGTAAATTATCAAGCATTCAAGAGCATTTTTAAGTGACTTCCATCATGCCAAATATTATTTGCATCATGTTGTTTCAGAGCTAACAATTGTGGTGTAGGATTTGCAAGCATTGCATCTAAGATCCATCAATATCAAGCTAGAGTTCAAGTCCACATCCATTGCAACATCCTATTGTAAGGGTTTGGTGAGTTGTAACATTTTATTTTGTTCATTCATCATTCTCTATTCCATTTCATTCTATTTCAAGGGTTTAATTACCAACAAGGGGTTTAACCAAGGCAAACCCCTATTCACTAACCCCAAAACATTTTTCTCTCTTCTTGTGTGTGATTTGCAGGGCCAGGTTGCAAATTTACCAAGAATTTAAGATTGGAATTGTGGTCAAAGCAAGTAAAATTCATCAAGGTCCTATGAGAAGCTTGGAGAAGTACTAAAAGTTGAATTCTACATTTTCGGACCCAAATCTATATCAAGAACAATAAAGTAGACCGAGGGCTACCGTTTCCTATTTTGAATTTCTAGAAATCTAGAGGTAGACTGATTTTCCACAATTGGTGAATGAGTCCCACTGCCCAGGCCTAAACAAGAATTTTACAGATCTGAGTACCCATTTGTCTAAAACCTATTTCAACACATTTTTCCTAAAACTGGACTATCGCCCAGCTTGGCGTGTGAGTCCCAGTTAGCATCAACATCAAAATTTTTAGGATTCCAGAGCTCCATTCCATCTCTAGCAAGTTTCCAAGGTGCAAATTTCTAGTTTCATAGCTTTCTATAAAATGTTACATTTTACTTGCATTTCTAGGGCTTTTTGCATACCATACTATGTTTTCAAACATTTTGTATTTTCCAAGTTTACACTTGGTGGCATACCCATTTCTTGTCCCATTCATCCCCAAGGATATCTTATAGTCATATCTCTCACATGCTTCATTGGGTTGAAATCTCTAAGGTATTCTTGAATGTGAACATTGCGAAATTGGATCCCTTTCCCCCTTATTCCATTTTGTGGACAAGGAAGTGGAGCATCCATTTTCGGTGTCCACATTTTGGTGAACCTGAATTTTGAATATCATAATTTTGATTTGGAGTTCATTTACATCCTAGATTTAGCTTGCATTAACATTGCATTTCATTTTTCATTAGTTAATTTTTATTTTAGGGTTTCAAAATTTGCATTAGTGAAAATTTCATTTAGCTTAAATTATTGCACCAATTTTTTATTCTGCATTTGCATCTCAAATTTGCATCAAAAAACATAAAAAGCATAAAATTCATTTCAAAAATTCTAAAAATTTTCAAAAAAATGAGTACTATGACTCATTCGCCACCTTGGGTGAATCAATCCCTTTGCATTGTGTGTATTACATTTTATGGCATTTAATCTTCATTTTCTAAGTTTTTGTTTGTTGTTCCTCAATTTCTACTTTCCTTTCCACAATTTCTATTTCAAGCAATTTATTCTTGTTAGCTTACATTACATTTGTATTTACCCTGCATTTAGTATCCTTTGCATTAGTGTTTGGTGTCCTATTGCTAATACCATAGTGATAAGAAGTTCGAAACTCATGTCATCTCATGATAACACACTCGTGGATCTTGGGTTATCTAGAGCTTCCATTCCTAGTATTGACACTAGTACACTAGGCATGGATAATACCATTAGCAACTCTTTGCCTTCAAGTAGCATGCAAGTTGAACCATAGAATGATAATATCCCACAAGAGAAAATAATTCAAATCCATGAGGACTTATCAAACCTCCAACATCAAGTAAGCCTTGAAAAAATTTCAACTACTACAATTCCTATGATAGAAAACATCCATCGCATGCTTGAAAGTGAAGATGGCCTTGACATTGTCAAAAAAATAGTTGAGATATGTGCAAAACATCTTCCTTCAACCTCTAGTGCTCCTACACCAACAAATAGTGTTGCAAACCAAGGAGGAACTAAAATTCCTCTTCCCTCAATGATAGCCTCAATACCTACCTATACCACTCCTCAAGTCACAACAACAATGCAATGAGTTAGTAATGTGATTCCTTCCTGAGGCATTCCTACTAGCATCCCTAGTTCCTATGTGGCATTGCATGTTCTATCTTCTACCACATTACCACCTATAAGCATTCCATTCACTTTTCCTACCAATACATACACTCCATCACCACTTTCACTTCCATTTCATACCACTTGTAATGATCCTCTCATAACACAAATTTTCCAAACCGTTTCATCCATGCAAAAGGAAATATCTACCATAAACCAAAATTAGAATGGTCCACCCACAAATTATGTTAGAAGCAAGCCATTGTCCTTGGAGATATTGTGAACAATGATGCCACAAGGAGTAGATGTGCCTAGATTTGAGAAATATGAAGGGAAGGGAGATCCTTCTAACCATGTTAATGCCTACACCACCTTATGTAGTGACTTCATCCTTGATGATAAAATGTTGGAAAAACTCTTTCCTAGGTCCTTAAAAGACATTTCCTTGGAATGGTTTTCTTCTTTACCGAACAATTCAACTCATTCATTCAATGAACTTGTTGATACATTTGTAAACCATTTCCAAGTGCATATGACTCCTTAAAAGACCTTGACCAATTTGATGAGATTTAAGCAAAACGAGGAAGAAAAGATAATTTATTTTATCTCACACTATCAATTGCTTTATTCCCAAATCGATGTCAAGATCCTTGACCCACACCTTCAAAATATGTTTGTAGAAAACTTGCAAACCAAAATTCAGGACAAGCTCACTATGATGAAATTCCCATCCTTCATGCACTTGTGTACTTCTCTTTGCGATTATCAAAATTTGGTTAGTAATCAAGATACAAGGTCCACTTCTAGCCAAATTGAGGGATCTGAGCCAACCAACCAAAACAATTCCCAACCTTTTTGAAAATAAAATAAAGGGTTCTTGCAATTCAACCCCCCTCAACAACCAACTCAAAATGTTAACAACCAAGTAGCTATTGTAAAACCCTCCGTACCCTATAGTTATGGAGATCCGAAAAGACACACCATTACCCGACACCCTTTATAACACAACGTCCTAACTTGTCCTAACTTTTACAACAACAAATGATTACCTTGCCTCCCATCAAAACACCTGACCCTAATAAGCCTTTACCCCCAAGCTTTAAATCAAATGCTTATTGCCACTATCATCGACAAAATGGACATGACACAAAAACATTGCAAGAGCCTTAAACATCTTGTGCAAGACGTCATTGATTCTGACCATTTATCCATTGGAGGTGTTAGTGATCAAGGCAATAATTCCATTGCCCCTCTGAACCAAAACTTGCAAATTTTCACTAATTTGATGCCCAAACATAATATTTCATTTTTCAAAGCTAGTGAAACTACAAAGAATGATGTGATGAATGTTGATATAGATGATGAACACCATGATCCTATTCCAAATGATATCAATGTCAATCCTATGGATGAAATGGTAGGAGTGATAGACATCATCCCTCACAAGGGTGACCTAAGGGTCCTCTTGATATTGCTTTCTCTTCTAAGGATATAATTAAACATGCAACCGATGGTCCTCTCTACATAGCTGACTGTATCTATGACAACCCCACTAATGGGATATTAGTAGATCCTGCCTATGGAGAGAATGTGATCATTGAGGAGTTCTTACTCTTACATGAACTTTATCAAGATGACTATGATAAACTAAAATTATGGTTCAAGACACACAATGTCTTTGTGTGCCCTACGATAGGATCAATCATCCTACCATTACAAATAGGACCAAAAACATTAGATGTCACATTCTCCATCATCTCATAGTCAAACCAATTTAATTTGAGGCTAGACCATCCTTTGCTTCGCTTAATGAAAGCCGTCCCTTCAGTTGTGCACAAATTCTTAAAGTTTCCATTTGATAATGAAATATTCAGCATTCACCATAGTGGCTTTAACCCCTTGTCTTCCAAAGGAAACTTTTCCTTAGAAGCCTTTTGGCCCTAGACCATGGAACCTATCAAGCAACAAGAAGACTTATTTTTCATATCTTACCAAAAATTCAAAGAAAAGAAGATATAATAATTATCCCTCCGAAACATGTCCCCCTCTACTTCCGCACCTCCCATCCTTGATGAAACCATGCTTTAACCTAAACAAGAACCAACAAACCAAGACCAACCAAAAACAACAGCTTCACCTACATCATCCAAAAGACCAAGAGACAATGAAAGAAACTCTGTCATACCTCCTAGAATAAAACAAGTTTACAAAGAAAAAGAGAAAGTGGATTAACAACCTCCTATGGTTTCTTCTATTCCTCCCCTTAGGGAAGAAAATCAACCTATGGTTGTTCAATATTTTCCTTCACAAACGCAACATGAAAACTAAACCAAAATAAATAGAGGTGCTAGAGAGTGTAGATGTAGACATCGTGCCCTTGCTTGCAAGTTGCATGAAGAAGTAACCACAAAAAAATAGAATCTGAACTCGATTGAAGTAATGCATGATGACCCTCCTCCCCAAATGAAACAAAATGAACCAATACAAGAATCACAACAAGAGATGAACTCTTCGAGAGACATTATCATTCATCCTATTGTGACTAATTTGGATGAAGATGATGAGACCACTAAAATCAATGAAGAGGTGCATAATGAATTGAACACATTATTTTCCTCTTCCATGAGCTTAAATGACATATCTCCTATGCAAAGTGATGAACTTGGTACTTCTCCTAGTTTGACACTTTCCCTTGTCCCTTTTGATAGTTGTCTGCCTTTGGTATAAAATTAACATGATTGGGAGACAAATGACTTGCTTGACGGTTGAATTGCATTTTCCTTACTAGTCTTTTCTTTTTCCTTTTTTCTGTTTCTTTTATGTGATTGCATGTGTGTAATGTGATCCCTTGTAATGTTCTATTCGATGTTCTTTCTCTTTGTGACATTCCTCTATTTGTACCTTCATTCTTCTCTATATTGTGCATTGATTTCACCCTTTTTATCTTTTTCTTATGTTTTCCTTTTGGGGATGATGCAAGGCATCAAGAAATTCAGGTCTCCTTCATGTTGACCCAAAATGAATTCTTTTTCTTTGCCTTTTCATTTTATCTTTATCTTTTTCTTGTGTTTTCCTTTTGGGGATGATGCAAGGCATCAAGACATTCAGGTCTCCTTCATGTTGACCCAAAGCTTTTCCTTTTTATTTCTCCTTTTCTTTTTCATTTGTCTTGTTGTTTTCCTTTTGGGGATGATGCAAGGTGTCAAGAAACCCTATGTCTTTTCCATGTTGACCCAAAAGGTTTTTCTTTATTTTCGCTCTCTTTGTGTCTTTCGTTCAGTTCTGTGTATTTGGGGAATGATGATAGTTCTGAGCTCTCTAAAAAAAATGTAGCAAAGAACATACTGACCCCAAATCCATAGATCCCTTATGTGTTTGGTGTTTTAATTTTGGGGGCAACCCCTTTCTTTTCTTTTTCTCTCACATGACACAGCCTCACTCGAAAACATATGACTTGGCATAGGGATTTACATGTAGGCTCTCATGTCTTCTTTCTTATTAGCATTTTTCATTTTCTACTTTAAAGTAATTTCTCATAGTATGGTGTTTAGTAATTCCTTTAAAGTGGGGGCATACATTGGCATTATTCTTTTGCATTTTTCCTTTTTCTTGGTTCTTAGTGCAACCTTCTTACTTCATACGATGCATTTGTCACTTTTTGGATGACATTGGGTGTGATTTCCTTCATGAGTGTGATCTATCTTAGCATATTACTTTCCTCTTAGTGGCTTGATGTGACACATTGTATCCCCTAAGTTAAAAATCTTCTATTCTTTGATCGGTCCTCTCTTGGAGACATTAGGCACAATGTTCCCTAAGTGAAGACCTCATATGAACTAAGCAAGACTCCTTTGATCATTATTTTCATGTTGTATTTTTCATTTGTTATATGGCCACCTTGCATAACACAACTTGCATGACTATGGAGCCATCGTGTTTTTCATGAGCTCCAAGAATACAAAGTTTTTCTCATCTCATGAAGCTCAAAACACCATTTTTCTTTTTGTGGTACGTTATTAAATTTATCAAGAGGTATAACTTTGGTATGGTCGAGCGGGAATCCCATTCAGAGGCATGACTTTCCCCATAGCCACTTGCATGTGTGTGAGTGCATACCAACCATGAGTGTATGTTTCTCACCTTTTAGGCCTTCTCACTTGGTAGATAGCCATGAGTTCCATCGCCTCAGAGTGAGTATGCATTTTCTAGACAAACAACGTAGATCTGACCCACATCATGTTGGACAAATGGTTGAAGCTTGATCCATTCTTTCTTTTCCTTTTATTTTTCTCTTTTTCATCTTTGGAATGGTATGATTGGCCTTTTCTTTGTTCTTTGTATCATTTTCATGTGTGTTCTTTTGTGATTATGTATGGTTTGTCATGTGATCCTAATCCTAGGGGATTGATCACCCCTCTTGATCGTTGTCATTCCATCTTGCTAGCATTGGTTCATTGGAACCCCTCTTGATGAGAGTTGGTATAATTTATGTTGAAGTTGAGAAAGCCAACCTCACAGACCCTGAAGATCATCTGCATGCAAATAACTTGTCATAGAAAGAAGACATTCGAGACAAAAGGAAAAGGTGCTCTGAAAGCTAAAAATGTATTAATCAGAGAGAGAGAGATAAAATACAATGATCAATCCTTATAAAAGAAGATTGTGGAACCCTAAAGAAACCCTAATAGGTATAAATTTAATAATTAATATAATTATTAAATGTCACAATATGCAAACTAAAGTGAAATCTTAAGAGAGGAATAAAGGTAACTTAATTAACATAATTAAGTTAAAACCTTTACTCTAACATCCCCCCTTAAGATGAGCAAGAGTGCAGCTACAAAAATGTTCAAGAAAGCAAAGGTAACTATAATGCATGAAAGAAAACAAGGGTCCTAGCAACTAGGCCTGATTAGGTACCCAAATACAACCAAATCTCTGTAAAGTGGAGAAAGGGAGAAAACCTCATGGGAACAAAACTCCCCCCCAAAAGAGAGAAAAGAAAAGAATGAAATGCACTAATGAAAGAAGGATAGGAGGTGGATTACATGATACCCCCCATAGAAAGCTTCTATCATATAAGTACATATACAATGGTCTCCATAGGAGAGATATAAAGAGACAAGAAGGGCCCCCCACAATGAAGAAACTCCTGTTGCAATGGTAGATGCTTGATGTAGAATCTAAAAGGAGATCCTTAAGCGACAGATAATATTCCTCCCCTTGGGAAGAAACAGATCCAAAGGATGATGTCGAAGAAACCCTGTGAAGAGTGATGAACCAACCTGTCTCAAGATGTGTGCCTTGATAGGATGTTGACGAATCTCTCTGTCTGAACTGAAGCAAATGATGCAAAATCTAAACTAATGTGAAGAATCCTAAAATGCAACCTTTGAATGCATGGATAATGGTGGGCGTATAGTGATAACTTGATTGTCAAGGTATAGGAGATGAATGTACTCAAAATAATCCTCAAGATCTGCAGTGTGAGACTCAACAAACAAGAATTTATCTGCAAGATAAGAATCCCATGATGTAGCAGATAATGAATGACCAAGATGGGCATGATGCTGAACTGAATCCATAGGGGCCAATGTGGTGATACTAATGTCATCAGGAACAATGTATGATACATGTATAATCTCAGTCTGAAGAGTAGGAACTATGAGACAAGCTTCTGATCCATTGAAACATGCAAGGGTGTCTAAATACTCAAGCTCCTCTAAAGTATCATGATCAAAGGGTGTATTATCTCTCCAAGCAATGGTAAGAGACAATTTGAAGTAGGATCCTCTAGGAATGGAGAGAGATTGGGGTCTCCATAGATCTCCCAAAGACGTGTCCAAAGTGGGTGGGGACAATCAATGTCCGATATAGCCCACACAATGTCATCATCAACACTAGACAATATAAGTCCTACTACGTGATCTCTAATGATATCCCAAGCTAGTTTTCCTTTTGACATGGCTGGTTCAAGTATGAGATCATACAAATAAGGAAAAATATTAAGCAACCTACAATGTGTAAGTATGCCCTTTTCCCATGACTCATAATTACCCTGTTCCAAAATTACAACTGAAGGGTGAGTAGAAAAACCCATGATAACTCTTCAAATTAAAAAATATGAGAAAAATACCTTATAGCATGTATATCAAATGAAATAGATCCTAATGACGCAAACAGGAGGTTCCCAAGTGCCAAAATGTGCAAGTAATTAAACAAACTATGAAAAAAAAATGCTGAATAAAATATACTTGGTGAAGAATCTGGGAAAATAAGTTTTATTATTGTGTAGAGAATTGAACCAACTTTCTGACACCTATTCGTTTGCACAAAATGGAGCTCAAACGCAAAAGTTATGCCCCCGGGAGTGCAAAAAGCATCATCTTAATTTGACTGCAAAAACGGAATCAAAAAGGAAAAAATAGGAGACTAAACCTCCATCATCAAATCGGTCTTGGAAATAGCTTTCCGACGCCTATTCGTTTTTGAAAATCCGAGCTTGGATGTCCATTTTACACCCAATTTAGTGAAAGTAGCTGAAATTGCCCAATAAGGCCTCCCACCTAGGGCTAAAAAAAATAAGTCCCTGGTCACCTGGGTAGACTAGGGGGCTGGGGCTTGTAGAAAAGCCCGTGGCCACCCACGTGACCGGGGAAAATGCATCTAAGAGCTGGAGGACTTAGCAGAGCCCCTAGTTCTTAATAGAACCATGACGGAGTGCTGGGCGGCCAATAGGGGCTAAGTCCAGCTCCTGGTCTCCAAAGGGACCACCGACTGAGCGAAAGGAGCCCATGGGAGCTTACTGTTGGAGCGGTGGTGACAGGTGGTTGCCAGCGGTGGCTCAGTGGTGGCTGGTGGCCGCTAGGTGGTGGGCGGGTGGCGACCACTTCTGAATTGGTGGTGCCAAAAAATAAACAAAAACCCTTTAATTTTTTTTTTTTCAATTCTTCACCTTGAAAATTGTGCTTTCCCTTTTTCGGTTGACTGTGGCCAAATTGGACAAGTTTTATATGAAAATAGGGGTTTTTGGACACTACTGACTCAATGGCAAGGTCCATTTTGTCCAAAAATGCTCAGAAAATTAGGCAACCCCCAGATCCACAAGAAAAATTAGCTTTCTAAAACCTTTGCACAGAAGAAAACTTTGTAAGCTGAAATCTTCAAAAGATGAACAGGTAGCCACAGATTTGGAGATCTGATACCATGTTGAAGTTGAGAAAGCCAACCTCACGGACCCCGAAGATCACTTGCATGCAAATAACTTGTCACATAAAGAAGACATTCAAGACAAAAGGAAAAGGTGCTCTAAAAGCTAAAAATGTATTAATCTGAGAGAGTGATAAAATACAATGATCAATCCTTATAAAAGGAGATTGTGCAACCCTAAAGAAACCCTAAGAGGTAGACATTTAATAATTAATATAATTATTAAATGTCACAATATGCAAACTAAAGTGAAATATTAAGAGAGGAATAAAGGTAACTTAATTAACATAATTAAGTTAAAACCTTTACTCTAACACTTTAGTGTGAGTTTGAAGCAGGTTCATCCTCTCACTAAAGTGGGGGCTAAATGTGGACACTAAAATATTAACCCTTCTACTTTTTTTGTCTCGTTTGGGCCCTCCTTATGATTTTGGCTTAATTTTGCCTTGATTTAATGTTGTAATGTGGATAAAACATTCACATTAGGTCTTGGGCCCTTGTGAACTAAAAGGATTCAAGTGGTACCTTACCTAAGTGTTGTAAAGTATTGTAACATACTTTCACACTTTTGTAGGGTCTTGTTAATAAAATAACCCCTTTTCATCATTTGCAAGCCTTGTTTCAAAGTGTTGTAAAGTGTTGTAACACACTTTCACATTATTCTAGGCTTGTCATTAATAATTGGGCTTTCTTATGATTTAATTGGCCCCATTTTGCATCCACATGCCTTATTTATGTTTATTTTTGAGAATAATCTTGACAAATATCATTTAAAGCATTAAAATCCTAAAACCCACCTTAAATGCCTAAGGTGAGACTCATTCACCATTTTGGGTAAATGAGTCCCCTTATGTGGGACCCATTCAACCAGGGTGGTGAATGAGTCCCCTTTAACTCAAAATTCAAATTTAATTCAAAATTCTAGTGGGTTTTTATTCTCCAAGATCTAAGGTCAGCCTGTGATGTGATTTTAGGAATTACTGCTTATTTGAGTATGAATACAAGCTTCTTTCTCTCATTTTCATACTAACCTAACATTCAAGTATTCATGCATATAGTTTACAAGAGAATTTGAGCATTCACAAAAGAATTCAAGGCATTTCAAGAGTAGATTATCAAGCATTCAAGAGCATTTTCAAGTGTCTTCCATCATGCCAAAGATTATTTACATCATGCTATTTTAGAGCTAACAATTGTGGTGTAGGGTTTGAAAGCATTGCATTCAAGATCCTTCAATATCAAGCTAGCTCATTCAAGTCCACATCTATTGGAGCCATTATTTACATGTTTGCAACATATTTTTGCAAGCATTTGGTGAGTTGTAACATTTTCTTTTGTTCATTCATCATTCTCTATTCTATTTCATTCTATTTCTAGGGATTAATTACCAACAAGGGGTTTGACCAAGGCAAACCCCTATTCACTAACCCCACAACACTTTTCCCTCCTCTTGTGTGTGATTTGTAGGGCTAGGTTGTAGATTTACTAAGAAGTTAAGATTGGAAAAGTGATCAAAGCAAGTCAAAGTCGTCAAGGTCCTAAGAGAATCTTGGAGAAGGACTAAGGCTAAATTCTATAGTTTCAGACCCAGATTTGTGTTAGGAATAGTAGAGTAGATTGAGAGCTTCAATTTAGTATTTTGAATTTCTAGAAATCTACAGGTGGACTGATTCACCACTATTGGCAAATGAGTCCCACTACCTAGGCCTAAACATGAATTTTGAGGATCTGAGTATCCATTTGTCTGAAACCTGTTTCGACACATTTTTCCTGAAACTAGACTAAGTGGCCCAGCTTGGCATATGAGTCCCAGTTAGCATCAACATCAAAATTTATAGGATTCCAAAGCTCCATTCCATCTCCTGCAAGTTTCCAGGTGCACATTTCCAGTTTCATAGCTTTTCGTTACATTTTACATGCATTTCTAGGTCCTTTTGCATATCACACTATGTTTTCAAACATTTTGCATTTTCCAAGTTTACACTTGGTGGTGAACCCATTTCTTGTACCATTCATCCCCAAGGATATCTAATAGTCATATCTCTCACATCCTTCATTGGGTTGAGATCTCTAAGGTATTCTTGAATGTGAACATTGTGAGATTGGATCCCTTTCCTCATTCCATTTTGTGGACAAGGAAGCGAAGCATCCATTTCTGGTGTCCACATATCACTTATGTGTTTGGTGTTTTCATTTTTGGGGCAACCCATCTCTTTTGTTTTTCTCTCACATGATGTAGCTTTATTTGGAAATATATGACTTGGCATAGGGCATTCCAAGTTAGCTCCCATGTCTTCCTTTTCTGCTTGCCTTTATCATTTGCTACTTTAAAGTAATTTCTCATTGCATGGTTTCTAGCAATTTCTTTAAAGTGGGGGCATACATTGGCATTATTATTTTGCATTATTTTCTTTTCATGGTTCATGGTGTAGTCTTTTTACTTCATATGGTGTGTTTTTCACTTTGTGGACAACATTGGGCGTGATTTCCTTCAAGAGTGTGATCTCTCTTAGCATATTACATTCCTCTTAGTGGCTTGATGTGACACACCTCATCTCCTAACTTGTGTGTTTTCTATTCTTTGATTGGTCCTCTCTTGGAGACATTAGGCACAATGTTCCCTAAGTTAGAGACCTCACATGAACTAAGCAAGAATCCTTTGAACATTTGTAATGAAATAACTTGCACAATAGATGAATATGATATGAAATATGCTGCAAATACTTGATAATAACTAAGAATAACAAGCCACTTTGAGGGGGAAAACCTCCAAATATCTCTAATGAGAACACACTTCATAATATTATGATGAGATAGGACTCACAACCTCCTATATATACCTATTTATGCCTAGGATATCACCTAGACCTACTTAGACACCACTATATAAGCCCTAGGCTGACCTAACCAACTAAATAATAATGTAATAATGATAACATGACTTAATTAGGAGTTAAGATAGCCACAAGCCGACTATTCATAACCTAGTGTACACCAATATTAAGGGCATAACATGACCCCCCTCTTCAAAGAAGCATTGTCCTCAATGCTAATCAAGTTTGGATTCTTTTGAATGAACTCATCCTAGCATGTGGCATCTTCAACTGGTTAATTATTCCATTGGATGAGATACTCAGTGAGAGTTCTATTCCTCAGCTTCTTTGTGCATTTTTGATGAATGCACTCTGGTTCCAAAATAATTCTTCCTTCTTCATCTAGCTCTGGTAGTGTTGTTTGAGTTGGAATATTATGCTCAATTACCTTCTTCAAACAAGAAACATGAAAAAATGGATGTATCTTTGTTGTTGGTGGAAACTATAGCTTTTAGGACACACTACCGATCTTTTGCATGATTTGATATAGCCCATAATACCTTGGAGACAACTTATTATTCTTTTTTTGTTGCTTTAGTGAGATTTTCTTATAAGGCTACAATCTCAAGAAGACCCAATCCCCAACTTCAAAACTTCTTTCACTACGATGTTGGTTTTCCTATTGTTTCATTCAATTTTGTGCCATGGATAAATTCTCCTTGATTCTTGAAAGTACTTGTTGTTGATGAAGCAAGTGGTCCTCTACTTCTTGAACTCTTGGTGACACCTTTAATGATGATGTAATGGAAGGAGGATGATACCCATAAAGTGCCAAAAATGGAGACATTTTTGATGAGATAGGAAAAGAAGTGTTATACCACCATTCTACAAGTGGTATCCAATCTACCCATTGAGACTATTTCTCTGAAGTGAAACAATGTAGATATCCTTCCAAACACTTATTAACAACCTCTGTTTTCCCATCTGATTGAGGGTGGTATGAAGAACTATGAGAAAATTGAGTACCCAAACATGAGAATAAATCTTTCCAAAAGTTACTAATGAAGATAAGATCATGATCACTAACAGTAACCTTAGGTGTACCATGTAGCTTTTGGATATTATCCAAAAAATATTTTGCCACTACACTTGCTGTAAAAGGATGTGATAATGAAATGAAATGTGCATATTTAGTGAGGCGATCAACTACTACCACAGGATGACATTATGACCTTTAGATTTGAGAAGCCATCATGATCTTTTGTCCATTTGGGATTTGATGTACTTCAAAAAAAATTTCCATTTGGTTTATCCATGTTAGAGGATCCTTGTCATCAAACTTGCGCATATCCACCTTTGGAAACAAATTCCTAGATCCCATTGGAGTATTAAAACTTGTGTCAATGTTAGTTGACCTAGAAGTATCCCCTTGGTTGCTTAAGAACTCCTTTCTTGGTTCATTCATATAGGAACTTAACATGCTTCGTATATCTGATATATCTCCTTTTAGGTCATACATATCCATCTTCATTGAGTAAATTTCTTCCTTGACCTTACTGATTTCCTCATTAGGATTAATATCCTCTATTGTTACCTCATCCTTATTAGGAGTCTTCCTCGGAGTGACAACATTCTTTTTTCCCCTTGTTGCAGGACTCATCATGATGGGAACCAATAATTTTGAAATAAATAACACAATTGAAATTAAAAATATTTGAAACTTTTACTGTAACTTACTAGGGCCAAAATATCTCACCTAAAAAATCTCCAAGAAATAAGAAGATTTGCGGCCTTGAGAGTGATATTTGTGGAAACCTTAATTTTATAGTAACTTGGTTATTTTTGCTCCAATTTCTCCACATTTTTTACTCTAATATCCTTTATTATGTCTTCAAAAACCCAATAAAATTAAAGCTCCAATTCAACAAGATGTGAGAGATATGTAGATTCCAAATAAATTATGTAAAAACCCTAATTCTGCAATAATTCGCTCAATTCTGCTCTAATTCCTTTAAAATATGGACTGTAGCTACTTTAATATGTTCTTACAAAACCCTTTAAAAATAAAATAAAATTCACCAAAATCTGAAAGATATACTCTTCCAAAAATTGCCTCCAATATTGAGAAAAAACCTTGCCTCTACGGTGCCAAGATCATGCTCTGATACCACTTGTAATGAAATAACTTGCACAATAGAAGAATATGATATGAAATATGTTGCAAATAATTGATAATAACTAAGAAGAACAAGCCACTTCAAGGGGGAAAACCTCAAAATATCTCTAATGAGAACACGCTTCACAATATGATGATGAGATATGACTCACAACCTCCTATATATACCTATTTATGCCTAGGATATCACCTAGGCTGACTTAGAAACCACTATATAAGTCATAGGCAGACCTAAACAACTAAATAATAATTTAATAATGATAAAATGACATAATTAGGAGTTAAGATAGCCACAAGCAGCTTATTCATAACCTGATGTACAATATTAAGGGCGTAACAACATTCGCTATTTTGCATTTTACAAATTTATAGTTATATGGCCAACTTGCATAATACATATTGCATGCCTATGGAGCCATCTTGTTTTTTCATGAGATGAAAGCATACAAAGTTTTTCTTTTCTCATGAAGCTCAAAAACCATTTTTTTGTGGCACCTTATTAAAGTTATTAGGGGGTATGACTTTGGTATGGTTTGAGCGGGAACCCTGACCGGGGCATGAATTTCCCCATAGCCACTTGAATGTGAGTGTGAGTACATACCGAACATGTTTGTATGTGTCTTACCTCTTTGGATCCTCACCCAATGGAAAATCAAGAGTTCCATTTCCTTAGAGTGAGCTTGCATTTTTTGGAAAAACAACCTAGATCTGATCCACATCGCGATGGACAAATGGTTGAAGCTTGATCTAACTCTTTTATATTTTTACCTTTTCTCTTTATCATCTTTGATAGTGTATTCTTGTGCTTTGTTGATGCTCTTTATATAATTCTCATGTGTGTTCTTTTGTTCCTATGTTGCTTTGTCATTGAATCTTGATCTTGGGGGTTTGATCACCCCTCTTGATCATTGTTGTCCCATCTTACTGGAATCGGTGCACTTGGAACTCTCTTGATGCATGTTTGTCTACTTTAATGTGAGTTTGTAGCAAGTTCATCCTCTCACTAAAGTGGGGACTAAATGTAGTGTCAAAAAATGTCGTTGGGACATTTTCACACTTGTTTGGGCCCTCCTCGCTGAATTGAGCTTAATGATCCCTTGATTTAGTGTTGTAATGTGGTTGACACATTCACATTAGGTCTTGGGCCCTTTTGAGCTAATGAATTTAAATGGTACCTTGCTAAAGTGTTGTGAAGTGTTGTAACTCACTTTCACACTTATCTAAGGTTTTATTAATTAATTAAACCTAATAAACCCTTTTTTAACCTTAATCCTACCTTATTTGGAGTGTTGTACAGTGTTGTAACACACTCACACTTTATAGGATTTTAATTAATAATTGGGCTTTCTTATGCTTTAATTAGCCTTATTTTGCATCCAAAAGCCTCATTTATTGCATCTTTTCGAGGGTAATCCTGTAATAACCCATTCCTAAATTATTACTTAAATAATATTATTGTAAATGACACATGAATATACTCATAATTAAAAATAAATGACTAGTGGCCTTTAAATTCAATCATAGCTACACATGTCCATTTAAATGAGTCAAATATTCTTATATTCACTTCAACAGTCAATTACAATATCAAGTTTTTACTTGGCACCTAAGGCCACAATGTCATTACATAGTACATTTCTCATCAAGTATATGAATGAATTACATCAAGTTACATTATAGACTTTAATAGTTAGAGAATAACTAAGGTTCTCTTCATCACTCGCCACCACTAGTGGACGAGAACATGGTTGAAGCATTTTACTGCCCAACCATGAAGCTTACACTTCCTCAGTATTCTTTCAACTTGAAGAATGCCCAACCCTACATGACAATTTTAGCAAGAAAACAACCTGCAAGGTGGAATCTGGTATGTGCCCATACATCAACGTGCAATTTCTATCTACAAATTAGAAAAGAAAGTGCAAGATCTATCTTAGGAATGGTAGAGAGTGAAATCACTGAGTTCATTCATACATACATAATGAACTATATTGCTTGGCGAATCATAATAAGTGTGTTGCAACAACAATAGAAAATAAGTTCTAGTTGAGCAAACCTATACTCTCCAAACTCCATTTTGGCACCCATCCCAAAAGGTAACTTTCTAATATAACAACTTTCTACCTTCTAGCAGCAACTACCCATAGGTGCTCTAGTCAACTAAGGTATCACTATTCTGTTCTAGTATTTAAATATTCTTTCACACAAGTATTCAAAAGAAGAAACTTAATACAATATATACTTTAAACAAAATTCAGATTCCATGTTTCACAGAGTATTTCAATGATCAGTTATATCATTCTTATGACCTTTTTCTACTTAACATCTTAAGAATTTTCCCTTTTAAAATGTACTAAAAACAAATGAAGGTATGTCACAAGTATGTGTATGTACATAGACGAAGTCTATGTGCATACACATATATGTGCCTACTAATGTTAAAGTCTGTGCATACATTCTGAAATAATCATTATTCAGATTTACAAACTTCAAATAGTATTTTGATTGACATTTCATAGTCAAAGAAACATTCTAAGCAACTCTATGTTAACAGTTTCTCACTTACTATTAAATTCTAAAAATAAAAGAAGGTATGTCAGTATGTGTATATACATAGACAAAGTCTATGTGCATACACATATATGTGCCTACTAATGTTAAAGTTTGTGCATACATTCTAAAATAATCATTATTCAGATTTGCAAACTTCAAATAGTATTTTGATTGAAATTTCATAGTCAAATAAACATTCTAAGCAAGTCTATGATAACAGTTTCTCACTTACTGTTAAATTCTAATATTGTTGTTGAATCCATACAAATATTCATTTCTTAACAAACAAGCAATGTTTCCTACTAAACAACCATAAAGTAAGTTGTTTTACATACTAAAGAGTCATCAAATAAGCTGTTTACATATGAACATTCATTGTTTTAACAAAACAAGTACTATTTCCTACTAAAAAGTCACAAAGTAAGCTATTTACATACTAAACAATCATAAAGTAAGCTATTTACAAACTAAGCAATCATTAAATAATCGGTTTGCATATGAACGTTTATTGTTTTAATAAAACAAGTACTGTTTCCTGCTAAGTAGTCATAAAATAAGCTATTTACACACTAAACAGTCATTAAATAAGTTGTTTACATATGAAAATTCATTGTGTAAAGATAAATTTTAGCAAAACAAAGTCTTTTGCAAGTATATCCAGTGTACTTTACATTGTCATATTTTTGTTTCAGACTAAATAGTTGAATTTAAGGGTAAAATAATGTCATTTAGTCTGTTTGTTGTCCTGAAAATAGACAATCAAATAGTCCTGTTTCATACGTAAGGAAAAAATGTCTATTATTCAAATGCTAAACACTTTCTTCTTTGGAAATTTTAATGCAATATAGTAATATAAAAAAATCTATAATCAACATGCTTGTTGATGTTATGCATGAGCAACTACTTCAATCAAGAAGGCTTAAGAACTTAGTTTTCAACCATAATCACGCCTTTTCAGGCTGCAATAAATAGACTATGATTGTTGGAAATGGTGTCTCAAACTTATTGGATGAATATCCCTTCTCAGGTTTGTATTTCCTTTCTTCATCGACCTAATAGTGCTCTATCGACGAGACCTTGTTCTTTGTCCCAATGATGGTCTTATGAGTCTTCATGTTTTTACCAAGCACGTTATCGCCATGTCACAGGTTTTGGAAAATTCCTAACCTTCGATTGCAGGTTCTAATGTTCGGGTTACTCCTGACTTGGCGACTTGTTCTATCGACACAACACCTTATTGTCGGCAGGACCCTGGTGACAGTTTGAGCGATAGTTTGATGGCTACAGTGGGACCCAAGATTATGGTGTAAAGGGAAGTGTCATCAATGGGACTTTGTTCCATTGGTAGGACTCTTACTTGAGTTCCCTTGATGGCCTACTACCTAAAGGATGTTGACTAGTGGTGACTTGGTGTCGAGCTGGAGGCAATGGGGACCACTTGGAGTATTGTCGACATGAATTGCTACTATTGGTGGGAGATGTTTTGGAGTCTCCCCATTACAACGATGAATATAAAATGTGTAAATGACATTGTGGGACTTGACTATTGCTTAGTTGGAAAGTGATAATTGGCTAGTGACCATTGCTGACTAGTTGACGATTAACAAGGCGAAAAAGTGGTCATTGGCAAGACTCGAACAAATTGACAGAAGGATGGATTTTGTTCAAGTGACACTCGATATGGAAACCGCTAAGTGACGATTTGTATGCTGTAACTAATGGGAACTAAATTGGATTCTTTCCAACATGAGTTTGGTGATGCAGATTGATTGAGTAATTATCTCAGAAGGAAATTGTTATATGTGCAATACATTGTAACATTGATCAATAGAGAGATCTAGTTGAGTTGAGTCAGTTGAGAGAGAACAAGATTATTGGCATCCTAGCTTATCCCATAACACATGCAAATATATATATATATATCACGCAGACTCAAATTTGTATGTTATTCAAGTAAAAATTCTCCTATTGATCATGAGGATTAATATTCCTTTTTAAGGCTACAAAGAACCAAAATTATACATTACATCAGTTCATATGGACAAGGGCAACCCTCTTCATGAAAACACAATTCCACATTCTCAATAATGAAGGCTTTTCTTCTTTCCATTATGAGCCTAGCTAATGTTGGAAAGCAATACATTGAAAGATAAAACACAATCAAACAAATGAAGAAATATGGAGGTTTAAATCCTCTAATAGGTTCGATATGCAAACCTCTACATTATTCCAACACCAAAGGATACACATTCAGTTGGAATACATTATTCTAATAGCCATGATGTGGCTTCATTGGCATGCAATCTATCACACAATCACTTCTAAAGGGGTTCGATGCCTTAGTCTAGTACAAAGGGATAGTCATTTAGGCTCCATTAAAATGCTCAAACAACTAGTTTGTGGCCTTGCAGCCCCCTTGAGGGTGGTTACTACACCGTGACATTGGATTTAGTCGAGACGCACGCACACAAACAACAATATACATGTTGTGCTATCGGTTTCAACATATGCAGTGATCTTAATCATTAACTTAGTAAGAAAATAAAGATAGAGATTTCAATATTGTTTTCAAGAAAGTTGAGTTACCTCTTAGGTCAAGGTTTTTGATGAGGCTTTCCTTAGAATTTCCCCACCCATGTGTACTCTTCTCTACTTTTCTTCTACTTGTCGATTTCTTCCCAAAATTGATTCCCCTGCTTTTTCCACCACTCTACATAAAAATGGTAACCACACTTTTGCATGCGGCCGATTGCTATCATTATGGCTTTTCTACCATAATTGTTTTTCATCCTCTAATTTCAAAAATTGTTTTAGAGATTTTTGTAGGCCATGACCATCATGGGTAAGCCTTGAAAATATTCATTTATTTACCACTGTTCGATTCATTACATATCAATTATCAACTTAATTTCAAATTTAAATTCGATTAAGAATATGTATGTATATGTATGTATATATAAGTTTTATGTATATATATAATTATATATTTGTATCTCTATGCACTTAAATGATTTCATTCACATCTTTTCATACATTCAAATAATGTATATATATATATCTATATATATATGTATATATATATTATATATATATGTGTATATATATTATATATATCTATATGGGTTCGATTTACATACACATATATATGTATATGTTTTTAATAAAAGAATTCATATACATTTTTATTTGTTTAGAATGGCTCAAGGGTTCCATTCACTATCATTTTAAGTAAGAAAATTGAATTTCCATTTCAAGCATCTTTACATATATACATATATTTCTACACTTAAAGAAAATAATTTTCTCTAAAATGCTCGTTTTAGTTCCTTCCAAAACACAAGGTTTGAATAGACAATTAAATCTACTAACCATTCATTTGTAAGCACTAGAACAGTTCATATCAATTTTTTGCTTTCTTATATATGCAAATTAATCAAATGCAAGTAATCATGCCATTTGTGGTGTGCACCTAGATTCCAATTGGCCTACCATTTGATCTGGCTAAGCAATGCTACTTCAACCATGTTCTCATCCTTCAACCTATCACCCTACAACTGCACACACTTACACTTGCAAATTGATCATTACCGTTTAATTCTTGATGACATATAAAATGGTTTTTAGAATTTCACAAAGTCAACATCAGTCAACTCCTCATATTCAACATTTGAATATTCCAGAATCTCCATTTAATATTCAATTGAATTTCATCAGTAATTCAATTTTTTGTATTTAAATAAATATGCAATAAAATTGGGTTATGAAAAATCTTGACATAGATCATTACCCAATCATAATTCAGGTGTTTCATGCTTGAATGGCCCAAATTTAGTGATTTGGGACTCATTCGCCACCTTGGGCGAATGAGTCTCACCTAGATTTTTGGGTCCTAATCTTGGTTTCACACATTTCTAAGCATTTTTAAAAATGGTCCCAAAATTTAGGCCATGTGGAACTCATTCGCCACCTTGGGTGAATGAGTATCGTGTGGCCCAAAACCAAAATTAATTCAAATTCTTGGCGAGATTTTATCCTCCTAGATCTGATTTCCGCTTGTAGTGTTGTAATTTCGGGAATTATTGCATAATTGAGTATAAATACAAGTTTATTTCACTCATTTTACACTTAGCAAGTTGAATGAGCATTCTAATAGCAAGTTTGAGTTCACAAGAGAATTCAAGCATTTACAAGAGCATTCAAGAGTCTTCAAGAGAAGATTATCAAGAATTTTAGAGTAGCATTCAAGCATCAATCATTATGTCAAGGAATTCATGCATCATGTTTGTTTTGGAGCTAACAATTGTGATGTAGGATTTTTTGATTCAAGCAAGCATTCCATTCAAGCAAGATTCAAGATCTACATCCCTTGGCCGAGCCATCTCATACATGTTTGTAGCACTTCATTTCTAGGGTTTGGTGAGTTGCAACATCTTATTTTGTTCATTCATCATTCTCCATTCCTATTTCATTCTATTTCAAGGTTGATTACCAACAAGGGGTTTGACCAAGGCAAACCCCTATCCACTAACCCAACAATATTTTCCCCTCTTCTTTGTGTGTAATTTGTAGGTCAAGGTTGTAGATTTCCTAAGAAGCAATATTGGAAGAAAGTTGTCAAATCATTCAAAGTTGTCATCATGCCTTGGAGAACATTGGAGAACACCTACAGGTTGCAAATTATGGTTTCAAATATGAAAATTTTAAGAGGAAGACTACGTAGATAGAGAAGAGCAGGATCAAACTTTGAAGCTTTAGAAAAACCTACTTGGAATGATTTTCCACTTTTTGCAAATGAGTCCCAGTTTCAGTCAAAATTCAGATTTTAGTAGATTCAAATACCCTTTTGGTAGATTCTTGTTCCTACATAGAAATCTAGATTTTGGACTGATTCACCCAACTTGGTGAATGAGTCCCAGTCAGAAATAAAGTCAAATTTTCTAGTTTTTCAAATCTCCATCCAACCATCTCTAGATTCCAAGGTGCACACATTTTGTTCTATAGTTTTCTCTGTTGTTTCATTCACTTTTTTAGGTCATTGAATTGAATTAGGGTTTAGTGTTGCATTTTGCATTTCATTTATCTTTCCAAGTTCTTACTTGGTTGTGAACCCATTATTATTTTTCATTCAGTCCCTAGAAAAACCCTCTTGCAATATCTCTTTCTCCTTTCCATTGAGATCTCAAGGGTTTGTTCTTGAATGAAAGTTAGTGAAGATTGTCCTTCTTCTAGGTCCTAAACCCTAGAAGTAAAGTGAAACAATTTTCCACCTTTTAGAACCAAAACCTTCCTTTAATGAGTAACAATGTAATTAATATATAAATAAAGAAAAAAATGACCAACCTCAAGATTCTACACCATCTGTCTCATGTAGCACTTCCCTACATGTACGAAGATGGCCACCATTAAAAGAGAGGCCTAGACATTTACTGTTCTATTTCGAAATTGACTTCTCAGCTATGCTAACTACCATGATTCCCCATCAAAAAATCAAAGATATGGAAATTTTTAGATGTTGTAGATGTGATTTTCTTGTGAGAGTTTCCCATTTCTCTCTCCCCCCTCTTCTATCTACCCCCTCCCTTTTATGTTCCCCCCTTCAAAAAGGAATGCTATCTTTGATCAATGTATTCCTCCAAAGGGATTCACCATGAGAGAGGAATAGACAATTCCTCTCAACCAATGAAAAAGTACCCCTATCATGTAGGAACCATCCCCTTCCCTCTGTTGGAATCAAGGAACACTGAGAGGGGGGTGAATCAGTGTTTAATTTTTTTTAGCTTTATTAATCTGATCTTTAAAGCACTTATAAAATTCAACCAAAAGAGGTATGCATGAGAATAAAGCAAACAACCACAACACCATAACACAAGGATTTTTATGTGGAAACCCTATTAGGGGAAAAACCATAGTGGAGGTCAATCCACAATATTATCTGAGTATACTCAAAAAGATGTTTACAAAATGGGAATGCACTTGCATTCAGGCAGACTGCCTAGGGCCCACTGCTTAAAAAAAGAAAGGCTCATTGCCTTAAAATCAATGTCAAAAGACAACTGAAGTGGTGAACTATGAAATAACATCTACAAATTCCTGAGAATAGATCCGGTTAAGCACATTATTCGATTTCTTGACCTTCTATCTGATTGTACTCTTCTGCTCTGTCTTCTTTAACTCGCATCACAAATCCTTTTATGCATAAGTGAAACTATGCATAATCGCTCTACAACCCTTATGACATTCACAACATACATCAAAAAACTTCATACATATATCAAAATGATATAATAGATCACTTATATATATCCACAACTAAAGATTTAATCGCTACATGTTGGCTCCAACAAAATATGAAATATTTACAAACTGTCAACTCAATCCATAATTAATTTTCAATGCGCACCAACCAAAGTTAGTCACAATATAGTAAGGACTCAAATCAACATGATTGAACACAAAAAATCTTAAACAATTACTCCTCAAATATCCGCAATGGCTAAATTCACTTAGTCGGCCTTCATGCATTGTTAAACAAAAAATTAATCAACCGGATCTCCTAACTTGCACACAGATCGATATGAGGTGCTAAGATTCAAGAATAACATAGATTATACACCAAACTACCTTTCCTAAGATTGAAAAATTAAAATGATAATAGAAAATTTCATATGAATCGATGAACACAATTCTGTCGGATGCTCTATTCTTGTTGACAGTTAATCACTAATCTTCAATCTGACTTATGGTATGATCAAATGATGATGTGTGGATTGAATCACTGAATAGGGCTGCCATCAATGACAACACCAGATTACTTGTGCAGTGTCTCTTACCAACAATATACCCCTTTGGCATTGATGGCAATACTTAGTGAAAAATGACTAAGTGTCAGATCAGTACCAACATGAATACATTGTCAACCATCAAAACTCCAAAAACACAACTCCCCCTAAGATGATTAAGGAATTTTCACTATCCCATTCTCCCCCTTTGACATCAATGGCAAAGGAAGGAATCCACATACCAAAAATCAAACAAAATTGCTATGAACAAACTGCATATGTACAAACAGGCTTCTACAACTTACATAAACTTAAATAGATCTACAAAGTTGTTCTTCAACAGTTTCAAACTCATGTCCCAACTATTCTTGAGACTCTCCAAGATATTCATGTGACCATAAAATAAGTAAGATTGCATCTCTTCTGATTCAAGGTTTGTCGGATCACTGACCGCCATAACATCTTGTGCTTCCTTCAATGCACTCAACATTGTTTCCATATTAGGACAATTAGTCATCTAAGCTCACAAACCCTTTCAGCCATTTTAAATTATTCATGCTTGAAAATTTTGATCTTTTCAAGTAGGGATATGACTTGACTTTCTTTCTTTCCAACAAAAATAGTTAGAGGATCAAATGCTTGAGTGATATCTGCTAACTGTTTCTCACATTCTTTCATTTTCTTTTCAGTGTCCTTAGTGAAATTAAATAAGGATAGACATGACTTATAAATGTTACCACCTTCAAACAAAGCATTTTGAATATTATTTACACAAGTAGCTAACAAAGATTTATCATTAGCTATCATCCCTTTGAACCTACTAAACCTTTTAGCATCAAACTCCTTTTGAACCTTATCCATAGCCGACTTCTCAAGTGACTCAAAGTGAGTACTTATAGAGTTTACAAGCTTCTTCAACTGACCAGATGGAGATTGGATGAATCCTTGACATATGAAGGCATGATCTTCTCCAGAATACTAGATGCAAGATTCAATAGCTCACTATCTTCAATATGTAATTTTAGTATTTCTTCCCTTCCCTTGGCCTGTGCAAATGATGCAACTTTCAGTTTCTCAATGGGAGACAAAGTAGCCAAATTGATATGACCTCTAATCAATTCATGATCAAAATCTTCTTGTTGCTCTTCTAAAAACTCTTGCACTGCCTTAGCAGTGTCTCTTGCTTCCACATGAACTTATTTCACTTCATCCTTCTTCTCTTCAGCCACTGATTCTTGCATGGCTTCAGGAATCTCTTTTCCTTCAACTGACTCAACTTTAGGAGCTTTAGTCTCCATACAAAATTCAACAGAATTTATATTTAGAGGATTTAGAGTGTCCTCAAATGTATCTTCTTTTCCATCTTCATCTACTGAACTAGATGGAGCATCTCCATCATGCACTTCTTTAGAAACAACATTATATCTGTTCTTTAACAAAATTTCCTTGAGGATTTTCTTAGTATCTTTTGCAACTTCTTTAGTCTGTCCAATCATCAGCTTGTTCACCCTTTTTTTTCTCTTAAAATCCCTTTTTTCTTCATTTTGTATATTCTTCATTTCTTCTAGTGACATCACTGGACATAGATCAACAAGTATCTATTCTCTCATTTTCTCTTCTTCTGTTCTTGCACTCACTCTTCTCATTTCTAAAACTTCATATAGACTTTTGGGTAATGCAAACATTATTTCAATAAGAGTCATATTGAAATTATTCAAGTACTTTATTGATGCTTCCTTAAGAACTCTTTGACCAACACTATCAAAGGTGTCATACCATTCACAAAGAGGCTTAATATTACCATCCTTAATCAATGATTTCTCCACTTCTTGTATAGACATACCTAATTTATCTGTTTTCATCTATTTCTTTCCTTTCTCTTCATCAGAGGGCTTGTCCTTAGAGACTATTGTTTCCTTTGAGGAATTTTGCTTGATTTCTCTTATCTCTTCATTAGATTTAGTCTCTTCATCTTTAGAACCAACAACATAAACTCTTGTGCTCTTATCCTTCTTCCTTTTTCCTTCTCTCCTGGATGACTTGGCTTGAGCTTTCATAGGACTTGACTTCTTTGCAAGACCGGATGAGAGAGTAGAGATTCTTGTAGATCTAGTTTAGGTAGAGGATGTTGCTGAACTAGTAGATTCAATTCTAGCTGACTCTCCTACTTTAGCTTGTTCTCTCTTTCTTCTAGCTTCTCTTACAACTTCTACAGATATACCCATGCTCTCTGCAAAGGCTTCCACTTCCTTCCTTACTCTTTGGACTATCATTGGCTTCTTCAACTACTCATGTACTTGCATATCTTTTTCTTCATAGGTCCCAAACCTCTCTTTTGTTGGATCCTGAGGTTTACTCAAAATTTTTTGTGTATATAGTTCCAAGATTTTCTCCTCAACTTCATGGCCCATTGGCATAATCTAGACCATTCTAGGATCTAAAGCTTCCATCAAGCATTGATCAATGTCAACCATAAAAGAAATTGTGTCCTTATACTTCTCCACAATATAAGTAGGAATTCTTTCTCTTGCTTGCATTTCATTCTGCAAGTTCTTGAAATAACCCTAGATTGTAGTCATCCTGGATTTACTATCACCAACTTTGTGCAATGTATCTCTAATTTGAATGGCTACAGGTTTATTACCTTGCCATTGAAATTTTCCAAATCCCAAAATGTCATTCATGAAATAAAAGAATAAACACAAAAAAATATTACCATATTTGAAGTAATTCTTCTTATCTTTCTTGATCTTACTAATATTCTCCATTAACTAGCTTCTGAGTAACTGACATAGATCATACTCTGAATTCTCCTTCACCATCTGATATGCTGCATAGATAACTATAATAGATATAGAATTATCCTAGCTGGAATGATAAATCTTGTAACCAACGACCATAGATGAAAATTTGACATCCACTTCAATAATATCTTCAATTTTCATAGCTCTTTTATCAAACACTAAACTGGTTGCATCAATAACTATCTAATTCTTCACGAACTTCAAGATTGGCAACCCATTGGAAGAATTTAAACCTATAACAATGCTTATGGATTCTTTTGTAATCTTAAAAGGTTGAATCAACCACATAAATTTAGCATGAACTTGGCTCAAAATATACCAGACCCACTCATTTTCTTCAAAAACAAGAAATTTTACAATTTGTGTGAATTTCTTCTCCTCTAGGGTTTTGAATTCGGGCTTTACCTTGAAATATTCTCCAACTATATGATTTGAGTACAAATTCAACAATTGTGAGCTCCCTAACTCCTTAATATTTGCATGAATGTATTCCCTAATGTCTTCAATATGCAAGATGTCGTACAAAACAGATGAAAATGCAAGTAAGGGCTCTGTCTCAAAAGATTTGAAAGGATGCCACTTGAATTTTGTATGGGTTTTATCCTTGATATCAACTACTAATGGACTAGCCATTTTCACAAATTTACAAGTTCACAAGTTTTCTTGATAAGTACCTTTTCGCCGGATTAGGGTTTGATTGCTGAATCACCTTCACACTTGAATCTTCATCAAAATTTGCCAAAGTTCACTTCACAGCTGTCCAAACTTCTTCTTCTCAAAGTGAAAAGTGACAAATGAAGAATACAAATGACCTTTTATCATTCTCACAGCTAACTTTTTCTTGCAATAAATGCTTTTACCCTAACTCATTCGGATACCCTATTTCCATACTTTGTGAAAGATAACTCTTCTGCAGACCTTCAACTTTGCATAAATACTCTCTCTAATTGTTTCAAGAGCATCTTTAGATCATCAATGTGATCACTACACTCATCCATATCCTAGTACCAATTACCAAAAGGGGGTTTGATGAATTTTCTTGAGAACTCCCCCTAGGCCAGAGGCCTTAATCTAATTCCCGGAGGAATTACTAGAAGAATTTTCAGACTATGATTCTGGTGCTGACTCATTTGCTGCAATAGAGGGACTCTTCTTCACCCATATCTTATTCATTTGCTTCTTGATCTCATCTGTAGTAACCTTTCCTTTTCCCTTTTCATCCTTTTGTATGTTTTTCCCTTGATTTACTAGACCCTTCATGCTTCTATAAAATCTAGCAATATGACCAGATTTGTTGCAATTGTAGCACACCACATTTCTTTGTCTAGACCAATTGTTCCATTGTTTTTCTCTTGATCTACACTGGTTAGCAATATGGCCAAATCTATTACATTTATAACATCTGACATCTCTATAAAATTTGTTCATCATATTTTTGCATTCATTTGACTTATGATCATACTTATTGCAATTGAAACACTGACCATAAAATGATAGACCACTTGAATTAATTCTACTTCTACATTGGTAGCCATATGATGAAATTTATTGCAAACAAAATAGTAACCATTGAACATTTGAGCATTAGGTTGTCTTACCAGATACCTTCCAACTTTTTTCATCTAATTTCCTTGCCTAAATCTCCTTTGTCCAGATCTGGAACTTTCTCCTTTCTCATATCCAAGACCTCGCTTGTCACCTTCAGTCCTTTGAATTTTAATCAGTTCATCAAGCTTGGCTGAGCTAATCTTGAATTTCTCCTTGAATTCATTTGTAGTAGCAAGTTCATCTCTAAGATCAACAATTTTCTTTTCAAGCTCTTCTTTATTATTTCTAGATTATTCCAATTCAAACTCCAACTGATTGAATCCATCGGTAATTCAAATGCATTCTTCAAATTTTTCTTTCAAGGACTGAGCAATCTTCTCTTCATTCTTCTTCCTATCTTCAGTCTCCTCGGTCATCCTCATCATAATAGATTCCATCTCATGTTTCAGGAAAGCATTTTCTTTGGAAAATTTTTCACACTCTTCTATATTTTCCTTCAGGGCTTGACTCAGTTGTTCATCTTCAATGATTTTACTTTCTTTCTTCTTAAGATGATCATAGAGTTCCTTTCTCTTTTCCCTTGACTCATTGATTTTATCTTTCAATGATTGAATGAACTTATCAACATTCTTGAGACTTTCCTGTAAATCCCAGACTTCAGATTTGGATTGATCAAGATAATCTAGGGCCACCAAAAGTTGTTTTTGAAGACTGCTTGAATCCATTGAATTACTTTCCTGGATCTTCCCAAAGCTTTTAAACTTCTTTTGAGGAACTAGGCTCTGATACCAATTTTTGGAATAAAGGAACACTGAGAGGGGGGTTGAATCAATGTTCTGCAATTTTTAGCTTTATTAATCTGATCTTTAAAGAACTTATAACATTCAACCAAAAGAAGTATGCATGAGCATAAAGAAAAAAACCACAACACCATAACACAAGGATTTATTCAAGGAAACCCTGTTAGGGGAAAAACCACGGTGGAGGTCAATCCACAATATTATCTGAGTATACTAAAAAAGATGTTTACAAAATAAGAATGCACTTGCATTCAGGTACACTGATTAGAGGTCATTGCTCAAAAACTAAAAGGCTTACTGCCTTACAATCAATGTCAAAAGACAACTGGAGTGGTGAACTATGAAATAGAATCTACAAATTCTTGAGAATAGTTTCAGTTAAGCACATTATTCAATTTCTTGACCTTCTGTCTGATTCTGCTCTGTCTGCTTTAACTCACATCACAAATCTTTTTATGTACAAGTGAAACTATGCATAATCACTCTACAACCCTTCTGAAATTTGCAACATACATCAACACACTTCATATATATATCAAAATGATATAATCGATCGCTTAAATATGTCCACAACTAAAGATTTAATCGCTACATGTCGGCTCCAACAAAATATGAAATATTTACAAACTGTGAACTCAATCCATAATTAATTTTCAATGCACACCAACCAAAGTGAATTACAATATAGTGAGGACCCAAATCAACATGCTTGAGCACAAAAACACTTAAAAAATTACTCCTCAAATATCCGCAATGACTACATTCACTTAGTTGGACTTCATGCACTGTTAAACAAAAAATTAATCAACTGGATCTCCTAACTTGCACACAGATCGATACGAGGCTCTAAGATTCAAGAATAACATAGATTATACACCAAACTACCTTCTCTAAGATCCACAACTTAAAATGATAACATAAAATTGCATATGAATTGATGAACACAATTCTATCAGATGCTTTGTTCTTGCTGACAGTTAATCGCTGATCTTCAATTTGACTTTCGGTATGATCAAATGATGATGTGTGGATTGAATCACTAACTAGGGTTTCCATCAATGACAACACCAGATGACTTGTGCAGTGTCTCTTTCCAACACCCTCATGCATCAATACAACCCCAAAAGAAAATTGCTACTTGCACTACCCTCTAGCCTCCATATCCCTTCAAAAATAAAAGAATATCAAAATGATATGGTGGTTCCATCTACCTTGGTAGGTATGCATGAAAATGTGGTAACACTGAAAAGGTGTTTCTAATTTTTGATAGAGAATTTTCTTTAAGAAATATTGGTCTCTTACATGCAAAATTCTTGGCACTAACAAGGCATTCCAAATATTGACATACTATTAGTAATATATGGATTTTTTCACCTAAAGTAAATCCAAGTAATAATGGACTTTGATAGCTAATGGATTAATTTAAGAATTCTATATTTCTAAAATTCATGACATTTTTTTACTATTATTACTATTTAATTTTTAAATATAACAATATAATCCTTGCCTCCTTTAATGCACTACCCATTCAAAAGAGCTTGATAACATATATTTATAGGGAAACCCTTCAATGATAAGGTACCATTCACATATTATTATATTCTAATTAAAAATAAATAAATCCAATCAAGTATTATAGATAAACATCAAATTAGGTATGTGACATGTTGTATGATTGCAAAAACTTACCATATTTTTGAACATTTTGCACAATGTTGGTGTGGTTAGAATTGATATCTTAAAAAAGTATGAGGCACATTTGTTTATCCACTAGTTATTTATTTTGACTACATTTTTTAATTTTATAATATGAATTTTTTATTTTCTATTAGCAGGTGTAACATAGGGTACACTAACACAACTTATACCTAAAATTGTAGGTTTTAGGTACCCACAACTCATTATGGGGGAACCACATGGCATGGACCCCACTTAACATCTACCACTACTTAACCATGAATTATCACCAACCCATGCCAAGCCACCAACAATGACTCGACCACCACCCATGCAAACTTTATAGGGAATATTTCTCCAAAACTACTCTCACAAGCCCTTAGGTAGTTTTCCAAGGTACAAAAGGTTGGTTTAATCATTAACGAGGTAGTATTTTTGTATGGAGGTAATTTTGTAGCTAGAAGAATATTATATATGCATTATAAAATATTCTATTAGTTAGTGTCAATAATGCCATGTTAACATCATCTTTTTATCCTCTAACTATATCTTCTCTCCATTGAGCTTTTGATTTTGACACCTAAAATTGAAAGGATCTATTGTAGGTCTTTTATTAAACAATGTTTTTTAATCTAGAGATTTTTTTTGACAACTTTATAGTGGTGTAGATGATTTTTTTATTTTAGTGTCTACTTTTTTCAGAAAAGGAAAAATTATCACAAGTGATGTTAGGTAATTGTCATTTTGATAATTTCTAGGGCCTTATTGGGCTAACTTAAATTCATTTTTGGGTGTGTTTTTTAAAAATGCATAATTCATTTACTTCTCACAACTATAGTCTAATTTATGTCATTATATCAAAAAAATGGTTTCAAATTTCTGGCCTATTTTGGAATTTGTAAACCACCACAATCATATTTTTCTATGGGAATCTTTGACTATGCGATTGGGGGTAACCTTTTGATTATGATTTCTTTTAATTATTTGAATTGGATTGTGTTATTCTAAATTTTTTATTGGGAATCATAAGATCCATCACTTAACTCCTTATAACTATTCATCATGGTAATAATTGATATAGAATTACTTAATGGGTGAAGATCGTACTATGTATATATTTGAAACTAAAGCAAAACTAACCGATGGTAAGAAAAAGAGATATGACGTAGTGAAAAGAAAAAAAGGTTGTTATCTATTTATTTATATTTATTTCACTTTTTCACCAATTTCATGTGCAAGTGTAATACATCTAATGAGGCTTGGGACAAACTTGCTGATTTGTAGATTCAAATTGATGAGATTAAACATTATCAATTTGACAATGAGTTGATGAACCTTGATACAAATAGTTTTGAACATATCCAATATTATGTAGCAAAGTTCAATAATCTAAGTATACATATCAAGGAATTGGATATTGATAAAATGACACAATTAAGTTGTAATGTTCTATCAAAAATTTGTATAGAATATGCAATTTTTATTTTTGGATTTCACACCCATCAAATTTCTATGAGAAAGATATATAAAATTCTGATATTTGAATAGATTTTTAAAATTCTAATTCACTAATAAGAAAAGTTAATTCAAATTTGTCTCTTTAAGTCTTCTAGGTCATAGAAATTGATGGATTATAAAAATGATAGAAATAATTACAGATCCTTAAGAATTAACAAAAAGGAACAATTCACAATCTAGATGAAAATATTCCTCGAAAGGGAAATCACTTGATGATAAGATTAAACATACATACTACAAGAAACTAAGGCACAATAAAAATAATTTAATAATTCAAAATAGATTGAGGAGTTAAAAAATATTCTAATGAAGAACCAAATTAATTAAAATTTTAGGAGGTTCATCCTCTTATTCTCATTTAAAGCTAAAGAAATAGATTGGAAAATCACTTGTAGTTGAAAATTCTAAGTTAGGGAGATGGCTCCTTGATTATGTAGCCTTACATGATATGATTTCATCATGAAGTATGCTTTTTTATTTTATACTAATTATACATCACATATCTTGATAGGTAAAAACACATTTATGTATGTTTATAGAAAATACTACATTGACATGGGAAAGGGGTCCTTCAATGATATCTTTTGTGTTCCTTCATGGTCAACCAATCTCCTTTCTATCAATTATATTACACATCTAGGGGTAAAGGAAAGCATGTAGTTCACACAAAAATCTATGGTTGTTTAATATTTACATACTAGAAATATTTTTGTAGTTAGGTAGGTACACTAATAGTCTTGATTATTTAGCTTCTCACATTTTTCTCTTGATGTTCCTTTTGTTGATGTACACTCTTAAGCATCTAGTATGGAAACTTTGTAGGAGATACAATATGGTAATGCTTGAATCTTGGTGTCCTATCAACTGAGATTCTAGATACATGTTGATATATTATCTCCCCCATCTCCTATTTATCTAGATTTTAGTGTTTCTTTGAATGGAGCTTCTAGTCATTCAATATAGTAGGACATGTACATTTGATGTAGGAGCATCAAGGGTGTAAGAGAAATATTGCATCCTTAAAAATATTGTTTATTTTTATTTTTTTAAGGTTTGGTGAATAAATTTTTAATGAGGGCTAAAAATGGTAGGGTTACTATTTTTAGTAATTTGAAAAGGCTAAAAATAATAGGTTACTATTTTTAGTAATTTGGCATGTGTGCACATTTGGACATGGAATCTTACACACAACTCCAAAATGGTGAAACAAAGCCAAATGGTGAATAAATCACTTTAATACCATGTCATTTGTGAGATATTAATGTTTTTGTCTTCAAAATCCCTTTAAAAATATTCAAAGTCAATTTTGAGGCACTTAAAGGTACTGGATTGGTTAAAAAATTGGCTGAAATAAAAATCCCGTAAGGGGACCTTTGTCAAAGCTTCTGATTTTTGAGATATTTTCAATGGTGCAAACAATTTGTCAATCTAATGCCTGAGTCAAAAGTTATGGATCTCAAAAGTTGTACTAAAATTTAGGAATTTTATTAAGCTTGAAAAAAGGGAGTAACTAAATCTATTTGGAACCAAAAATGGAAGTGATAGTTTGATGTCAAGTGGAAAAATCATATAAAGTGGTTATGAATGGAAAGGGATTAATTCTAGATGATAAGATAGACAAAATTCTTGTTTTTCAACACAAAACAAAGGTTCATGTTTTAGTGGCCATTCTTTTCGTTCATAGACTTGCATGTCTGATTTTATGCATGTATTTTCAGCCCAAATTTTTGTAATAGCCATCTTCTAACTAGGTAGTTGTACTACATTTGATTGTATGCATGTAGATGATTTCATGAAAGTATAATATAGTGGCATGTTTGTTGTTCCTGAATTTTGTTATCTGTATAAGGTCATTTTTGAGGGAGACTCTCCCTTCACCAACAACATTTTCAATAGTTAAAAATAATATTAGGTTTATTTCATGATTTCCATATTGTAGACTTAGAGGACACCATTGAAGACATCTATCTCCTCTTTTATGTCAGCTCCTATGGAATTGCATCATTTTCTTCATATGTCATGATGACACATTGAAGCCCTCTTGTTAATTTTCCACCATTGATTTGTCACAATTTGGCATTGGCTTGGAGATCCATGAGTAGCATTTGGAAGATTCATCTTTGTCTTTGGATATTTTTCTATATTTGTTTCCACTAGATTTTAGATTATCTCTTTCCTCAATAAATCTCGAGACTTCCAATTTGATTGGGACACCTTTCAACACCAACATGGTGAGACTTGATCTAAGCTTCTAGAGATATCATATATCCTTATCTTTCTTCTCTCATATTCCTTTCAAGAATGAAAAAACATCTTGCATACATCTTTGGCTTTGTTTGTATTTAAGGTAAGAAATATAGTTTTCTATTTTTGAATTATCTTATGTTTTCATTGTCAATCATCTACCATTAGAGTAGGAGGTTAAGAATCAAAGAGGGTTGCATGGTATTTTTTATTCTCTCTTACGAGTGGAAATTTTATTCTCATGGGGTTCTATCCTTTTTCATACTTTAGAGGGTATCTTTCATGTTTTCTCTCTTTTGGAGACGATTTTTTTCCTATGCATTTTATTTTTCTTTATTTTTGAGAAATTATTTTGTACATGGGTACCTAATCAGACCTTGTAATTTGGATACATCCTTGCATATTTTCTTATTCTCGATAATTTTTACTTAAATGGGAGTGTTGGTGTAAAGAGAATATATTACCTAAGTGGTTTTCCTCTTAGGTTATTTTCAAACCTCATTAATTAAGTTTACTTAGGGAATTCTTAAGGCATTTGATTTTTCTATTTCAAGACATAATGTTAAGAAACATGTCATAATTTTATGTTGTCCTATGTTTGACCCTTGGCTATATACATAAGGGTTTCTAATTATAAAGTACATGTATTTCCTATTTGTATGCTTTGATAGAATATAAGTTCTCTCATTTTAGGTCTCTCTTGTGCTTTCATTGAAGCACCTTTATTTTCGATAACTATCTCCATACCCAAATATTACGTATATACTCATCTAAAATTTATTAAATCATCATATATGTAGAAATCTTAAAATATTCTAAAAAAAACTTAAAAAAGAAGTCATATATATATAGATATGTATGTATGTATATAAACTATAAGAAAAATAAATATCCAATACTTAGTCAACTAACTAGTTAGTAACTTCAATTTGTTCAATTTTTTTGTTGGAGGTTTTATATCAAACTCAAAAACTCATTTAGTCTAAGAGTATGAGTTAAAATGTGTTTTAATGTTTTCCAAACTTAATGAATGTTGAAAATATTTACGTCACATAGTAATTACATAAATCATTACTTGTGTGAATCGTTATTAGTCTCCCTACAACTGCTGCTTCAATCTACTCACAATAATCAAAAAGTAGATCTAAAGATATCAGGATTTTAGAGCTCCTAGAATATTGAGCCAGAGACAAGATTTTTCTAGCCTTTCAAATGAAAATATTAACTACAAGCAAAAAAGGTAATGACACCAATACAACATACAACAAACAACCTTAGTTAAATTATTTAACAAGGTGTTTTTGACGTGAGAGAGGTTTTCGGCTAAAACCCATAGCTGTCAAATGGTATTGTGGCATGAGACAAGTTTTTAGAAGATTTATGGATTAGGAAGTCCACTTATAAAATAGCCTATTGGCTAATTATTAAGGAAAAGAGGATTTTATGTATACTTATTTCATTTGATCATCAATTTCATATATTAAAAAATAATACATTTGATGAGGTTTGGGATAAATTCAAGTTGATTTGTATAGTTAAATTGATGAGATTAAATGTTATCAAATTGATAATGACTTGATCAACCTTGATTCAAGTAGCTTTGAAATTATCCAATATTATGTTACCAAGTTCCATAATCTAAGTATACAACTCAAGGAATTGGATATTGATAAAATGGCACAATTAATTCTTAATGTTCTTTCCAATATTAGTATAGAATATGTAATTATTTTTCTAGCTTTCACACCCATCAAATTTATATAAGAATGACATAAAATGCTTACTTTTAAATAAATTTTTAAAATTTTAATTCATGAACAAAAGAAGTTAATTCAAATGGGTCTCATTAAGTCTTCTAAGTCATAGGCATTCATGGATAATGAAAGGGATAGAAATAATTAGGGATCCCTAAAATTAGTAAAAGAATAAAAAGAAAATTCCACAAAAAGGAAGAGTTCATAATCTAATTCAAAATATTCTTCAAAATGGAAATCACTTAAGCGTCGTAGTTTGGTTTTCATTGATGTCAAAAATTCTGTGGAGAGTGTTGTAGTCTGGTTGTTTGGTTGTTAAAGCCTATTTGAAATTCTCCACATTTCTCTATTGATGATGTTTTTCTCCTGTAGTTACAAAGATAGCTTCATGTTTTTTCAAGGCATGTGTGATCCACGTTTCAAGTCCTT